>CAUYQU010098224.1:0-79411 GCA_963574635.1 Cheracebus regulus | reverse complement strand
TGTATTTTTAGTAGAGATGAGGTTTCACCATGTTGGCCAGGCTGGTCTTGAACTCCTGACCTCAGGTGATCCACCTGCCTTGGTGTCCCAAAGTGCTGGGATTACAGGCATGAGCCACCATGCCCAGCCACCGATATTTCTTTATTGGGTTGAAAATGTTCACAACTTTTGAGGCAAAGTTATTACTTTACACATAATGCGATTCGTTCCCATTGATCATTTTATTATAATTGTGGTTTGTTATTGAGTATTGCCAAAGTTTTGATGCTGATTGCAATTTAATATTCAACATTACCTCCCTCTACATGCTTTACTGGTTTCAAGGTATTCAGACTACCTTTCGTTGTCATCTTTTTTTCCTTAGTGAGTTAATATACATCAAGTACTTAGATCAGAGCCTTGCACACAATAAATACACCCTAGCATATTATTAATTAGTAACTTCATATTCCAATATGCTATTCATTCATTTCAGTAACTAGTGGAGTATGGTGGTTCAGACTCAGTTACTGCTTCTGAACACATGTTATAAAAGCTTCAGGAATAGTTTCTTATATTAATTTGAAATTGAAAGACGTGGAGCTTGTTTTACTTCTGAGACTCTTAGAATTTGAGAGAACCTTAAAGATTTCTGAAGTCCAACACCTTTGCTTTATAAGAGAAGAAATGGATTCAGGACAGTCAAATGACTTCCTTTGTTTCATAACTAGTTAACTGTCAGCTGAACTAGAACCCAATTTCTATGCTAATAATTTTTCCACTGTATGTTTCCTGAAGAATCATCTGAGGGTATACTTGGGAAGTCCCATTCACTTGGTTTAGGGTGGGTTTTTGCTTTTTAAACAACCATCACCGAATGATACTTAGGCATGCTAAAATTCTAAAACCATTGCATTATACTTTCATGCTTTTGTAATAGTTGGAGAAATTCCTTTAGCCATTTTAAGATGTAAGCTGACATACTTTAAGTCTCATGTTCTTATTATAATCTGTTTAGTTGCAGCTAAATACCATTAAGATGATGTTTCTCCGAAGTGCTTGCTTTTGGTACAGAAATGATGAAGAGTTTTTAGACCTACCTTTTATTTCCTAGAGAATGATATGATACTGAGCCAGATGCTGGAGGGAAGCAAGAGATGACATTGAATACTTAAGTTCAGAAAAGGCGGCCTCTGACACCATTGATCTTCATAGTATGCCCCAGTACTGCAAACCAATATCATATGTTGTAGGGATCTTTTCTCTTCAAGATATGGCCAAATTCACTAGGAAGGACCTTCCCTCCCCGGGGTGTCTGTTCATCGAGGTATCTCAGTAATAGTTGCTTTTCTGAATGCTCATTGCATAAGCTTATTAGCCATATAGAACAGTTAATTCTGCAGAGTTCCCGTGGTCCGGGCAGTCAAACACTCAGGAACAACTGTTCCAGGACAACTGTAAAATCCCATGTGTTGGGTATTAGGTAACTGGGAAAATCTACTCTTTAAACACACCTTCCTCAGTCAAGAAAGCATTTAAAATCAGAACCATGATCTTTTTTTTTTTTTTTTTTAAATTACACAGCCCAACATCAAATTAACTGAATTTCCATTCTTAGTAATTTTTACAACAGTATTCATGTTTGTTTCTTCAGCATTGTAGTAAGGGCAGTGTTGGTATTGGAATATTGCCTGTTAATATCTTCCTGAACTTTGTCCTTTTATTATCTTTAGTGAAACACTATGTTTTCTTTCTCTTGTCTCAAGGGGGCGAACTTGTATTTCCATCCCTAGTCTGGGAATTTGGTTAAAGCTTTGTTTTGTGTGGCTGTTCACAGCCTTCATGGTCAGCTGCCGTGGGAAAATATGACAGTCTCTAGGTTGTTTGGTAACTGACCCAACAAACTATAACGCTGCTATTCAAAATGGCTTATACATCCTACCCTGTTATTTAATAGTTGTTGATTTTTAAAAAGGTCCTTTAAAAACGTTTCTGCCATCATATTCACCTAGATAGTTTTATGGTGTGTGTGTGTGTCACCTAGGAAGAGGCAAATTGGCCTCTTTCTGAGTTGCCAGAAAATCTTGTCTGCATACATTTGGCATTTAAGAGAGCCATGCTCTCCCTAAATTATCCCTTTTAGATCCAACGCTAGAGCTAGCATCAACCACAGGAAACTTAATTCTCAGCTTTTTTCATGTAAATTTTTTGGAGACTCTATCTCTCCTCTGAAATGGAGAGTTTCCAGGAAATTCTCAGTGGCTCGTAATATTAATTTTTAATACAATTGCAGAAAAGGAGCACCTCAAAGAACCCCAGACCATAAAGTCACAAGTGGCAAAACTATAAACTTAGTTTAAAACTTCCCATAGATGATGTATATAAAGGTATAATTTAATGATCTAGTTGTACATTTTTAAGTGACCTTAAACAAATTATTTAATTTCTCTGATCTCTTTTCTCCTTTGTATAATGGCTAATCACTAGTTTCTGCCAGCTTTTAATTTTTGACCGGTGTATGATTCTGAAATGATTACAATAATTTAACAATATTGTAATCCCAGCACTTTGGGAGGCCGAGGCAGGTGGATCACTTGAGGCCAGGAGTTCGAGACCAGCCTGGCCAACATGGCAAAACCCCATCTCTACTAAAAATACAAAAAAAATAGCAGGGCATGGTGGTGTGCGCCTGTAATCCCAGCTACTTGGGAGGCTACCACATGAGAATTGCCTGAACCTGGGAGGTGGAGGTTGCAGTAAGCCAAGATTGCACCACTCCCCTCCTGCCTGAGAGACAGAATGAGACTTTGTCTCAAGAAAACAAAACAAAAACAAAACACTTTGGACCAAAAGGAAAATCACGTGTGTGTGTGTGTGTGTGTGTGTGTGTGTGTGTGTGTGTGTGTGTGTTTTAATTTGAGACAGAATCTTGCTATGTTGCACAGGCTGGTCTTGAACTCCAGGGCACAAGCAATCCTCCTCCTGCCTTGGCCTCCCAAGGTGCTGGATTACCAGTATGAACCATCATGAGGGATTTAAAAATATATATATCACATTTTATTTAACCACATCTTTAATCACTTTTGTATTAAACATTTTCCAAGGTGTTTTGTTCTGGGGTCTTAAAATCAATTTTACTAGAATCTACTTTTTTCTTTCATAGAACTGCTGAATCATTGGTCATATTTGCATTTTAGAGAGGATATGTGTCTCATGCCATCCCCTCTTGGGTGAAAATAACCATATCTGAGTCTTACCACTCTTCCCATCTACTACTTACACTCATTTCTCTTTTCTTCATTCTTACTATATTGACAGCCAATGATAATACCTAAGTATAAGGGAAAGATTATAGAATCCAAAGAATTAAGGTTTAATCCCAGTTTTGCTAATTATGAGCTGAATAATTTTGATTCAGCTAAGTATGAGCTGAATAATTTATTTAGAGGCTGTTTCCTCAACTGTTAATTTGGATTATTGATGCCCATTACAAAGGTTATTTGTATTAACAAGAGTTAGGATAATTCTAGCCTATAATAGGCATTTTAAAGGCAGTAGATATAATTCTAATCTCATTTTAAGCTAACTCAGAATTATCAGGCCCATCTTAAGACAGTATGAATGAATGCTTTTAGATAATGATTTAGCCTGAAGAGGATGTGTGACCAGAAGCACCAGAGCCTGTGTAGTGTGCAGTCTCTGCTTTGTGGGCAATAGGACATTTATTCTAAGAGGCTCAGGAGTTTTTTTTCCCTCATTCCACCCCTGTGAAAGCCAGAAACTGTGGGAAGCCACAGACTGACTTGTCAGCGGAGAGGCATAGAAAAAACATATGTCCATGCATGAGTCCCTTACTTTAAACATTTGTAGCAAAGATTCCAACAGTAAATTATGCTGTTGGAACGTAATTCCTTCCTTCAGGAGATATACTGTTGTGCATTTCCAAAGCAAAATTGAGCCTTTAATCTGCAAACCTGTATTATTTTGCATGCTGAACGTTGTAATAGAAACCAGGGATGCCATGATGAGTAAAATGAATAAGAGATCTCATCCCTCAAGAAGCTCTGTTGGGAGAAACAAAGAAATGAACCAGGAGTTGACACCTGGGCCATGGTAACTCAGAGAAGGAATTTTCCATTGTTTAGGCCTATCTACACCACTGTCCGTTCTACTGTTGACTTCTGGTAGGATTGTAACATCAGGCATTAAGTGGAATTCTGCTGAAAGGTTTCACTCAAGGATTTTCCCTGTTGATAGTACTGCTTGCCTTAAAATAAGGAGTCAGACGTCTCATTCCAGTTCCAGAAAATGATGCATGTATCATGATTGTTTTGCTGTGAAACAGTTCCTGTCCCTTTTACCCTTGTAGTCAACACAATAGGCTATGTTCCTTCCCAGGAGTCATTAGGTTTCCCTAATGGGATGATGGAAAGGAGGGAAATAGAGCTGTGGCCCTCTTTCCTCATTAGTGCTGAATCCTGGTGCTGTATCTGCTTCGCATCAAGCTCAGTGGATTGTTTTTCTCCTTGTCTGAGTTTGTTCTTTCCTCCTTGAGTGAGGAAAAGGATTTAAATTTTGGCTTCCCTGACATGGAACTTTACTGCAATGGCTATTGCAACTGAACCCATTAAAAGAAGTACCTGCAAGCTGTGAAAACAAACATTGTTTCAGGATTGGCATGTAACATGGACTGTGCAGAAGACTGTGTTCTGTAGGATTTGAAAAAGAATAGAATTTGTCATTGGCACACCCCACCCCCACCGTCACAATCCTACAGGCTTCTTTGTAGCCCTGGGAGGGTCTTACATGATACTGGCAGTGGTGAATTCAGGTGATTGACATTTGCTGCTGATTACCAGAGTTACAGTATATCTCTCCCTACTTTGGTTTTGGTCTCATCTTGGGAGCTATTATGCTTTTAACTGTCCCAGAAAGTGGGAGGTGGCAAGCTTATCAGTGCCTAACAATGCCAAGATTTCTTCCTTTTATTCCTAATGGGAACCTGTACTGCTGTATGTCTGTTTCTTGGGATGATTCTTTGGGAAGGAAGAGGGGTTAAATAAAAACAAAATAATGCATACTTTTTATGAATATTATCTCTGGGCTCGGTGCAGTGGTTAACCGCCTGTAATCCCAGCACTTTGGGAGGCCAAGGTGGGAATATCGCTTGAGCCCAGGAGTTCAAAACCGGCCTGGGCAACAAAGTGAGACCCCCATCTTTATTTAAAAAATATATATATATATATATAATCTCTGAATTAGTCTTGCTGTTTTTATTTTTTTAAAAACTTGTAGTCACCCTATTGGTTAATTAATACAGACCATCTATTAGCAAACAGTGCCCCAAAACATGACTAATATGGGATGTTGCCTTGATCCTTCCTCTTTTAAGGCTGGTTTGTGGGAGCTTGGAGCAAGAAGAAGGGAGGTAGGAAAAAGGACAGAGAAGATGAAGGAGACCTTTCATGTGGGGGTTGGGGAAGCAAAAGGATAACTAAACATAGGTCTCTTGACAGCATCTGCGACCAACCATGCACCAAAGGCATGATATGGCAACAGCTGTGTAAAGGCCCAAGATGTTTGATTCTTTCAGCAGTTGTTCCTGTAACTTGTAGTAGTATATCATCCCAGCATAGAGTGAGGAAGATGAGAGTAACTTAGATTAAAAAAATAGGGGGCAAGCTTACTGTTCTTCCTCTGAAAAGCATTTTATCACATAACCAACTAGTTTAGTCTAATGGAGGAAGATAATTGCACAAATCTAAATAAGTAAAAAGTGGGAATTGTTAAATATTTCTAAAAGTAAAGCTTTTACTTTTAGATATATACAATTAGGAAATATCAAAAGCTGCTAAGTGGGCCATCTTTAATGTAATAGACAGGACTTTAAATATTGACATCCATTTTCACAACACATGTTCCTTTAGGAAGTTCTTTTTAATGAACAAGTAGTAATTACAAGATTTAACAAATACATGACATTAATTTTAAATTTAACAAGATAGTCTTTTAAAGGAATTTATTCCCTCTCCCAACCCCTAAAAGCATGTATGTCCTGATGACCACAAGGAATAACTGAGCTGAGAAATAACTTTTTTTTGTCAAGGAGATAAAATTCTTCTGCCATGTTTTTACCTTCCATTCCTTAGCTTTGTGGCTGTGTCTCTTTGTAATGTCACCTTCCCCAGGAGTGAAGACCATTTTATAATTGGAACATTCCACTATAGAACCTATGACAAGTTAATCTTTTTGGAATGGCAGTCAGATAGCTGGAGGTAAAGCCTTACGTGCCAGAACTTCTACTTTGACACCTTTACTATATTTCTAAAATATCTGTACTTGGCTGACTTCTTAAATGCTGAGCAAAATTTGTCCTCTTCTTGATGGCTCAGAATTACTGTTATGGGTATCATTTACTATTATGTTTTAAAATGTATATTAATGTACTCTAATCCTAGTAATAATTGAGGAACTTGCATTGGAAAGAGTTACTCATGTCAGTTTCCCATTTGCCCTGGTTTTTCAAAAATAGAATGATACTTAATCAGCCTTATAGTCCCTCAGGAAGTACCTTTCAGCTAACTCCATTAGAACATGGGTCATCAAAATTCTTTTCCTAAATAATTTTATTTGCCTTTCAGAAAGCCACCTCTGTTTATTGTTCTTGCTGTAATTCCTTTGAATTCATCAGCTTCATTCATAATGTTATGAAATTGTTTAGACCTAATCTCACATATAACTAAAGGCGTTAGCTTTCATAGACAGTCTCTTAAGTTAGAAAGCTCTCATCTAAGATTCCATCCTTTTCCCCCAAATAAGAAAAGCTTTTTTTCTCTGAGATAGTAAATTTAACTTATCACATTAAATGCCAATTTAGGGAATTTATACTGTCATCTTCTCTTACCTGAATTCTTCGGGGTTTTTTTTTGGTTTTGTTCTGTTTTTTTCCAACTATTCTTGTATTCCTTATAACCGATCATTTCTCAAAATCTTTGGTCTTGAGTTCTCTTTACACTTTTAAAAATTATGAAGTGCCCCAGAGCTTTTGTTTATATAGGTTATATCCAGAAATGTTTACTGTATGAGAAATTAAAACTGAGAAATTTAAAAGATATTAATTCATTTACGATAATTATTAAAAGTATATTTTTATTAATATATGTGTGTGTATATATATAATTTTTGAGACAGAGTGTCTGTCGCCAGATGGCAGGCTGGAGTGCAGTGGTGCGATCTCAGCTCATTGCAACCTCTGCCTCCCGGCTTCAACCGATTCTCCTCCCTCAGCCTCAGGAGTAGCTGGGACTACAGGCGCATGTCACCATGCCCAGCTAATTTTTTGTGTTTTAGTAGAGACGGGGTTTCACTGTGTTGGCCAGGATGGTCTCCATCTCTTGACCTTGTAATGTGCCTGCCTCGGCCTCCCAAAATGCTGGGATTACAGGCATGAGCCACCGTGTCCGGCCAAAAATACTTTGTCTACAAAAAAATTTTCTACAAAATTTAGAGGAATGGTATTGTTTTAATTTCTGACTTAATGTCAAATATTTGGATTTTTACATCTTTTATGCATTGAGCCTATTGCAATATATTGTTTTGGTTAAAGTATATAAAGTAAGTTCAGCTAATTCGAGTGTATGCTTTCTGAAATAATTGTGATATTCTTTGATACTAGATCAGAATTGACAAATAGTAGGTTCTTAAAAGCTGTTTTCAGTGTGGACTCTGAATTCGTATCGTTGAACTTTGTGTACTCTGTCTCCCTCTGTCGCCCAGGCTGTAGTGCAGTGGCACAATCTCAGCCCACTGCGACCTCTGCCTCCCAGATTCAAGCTGTTCCTGTGCCTCAGCCTCCCGAGTAGCTGAGATTACAGGTCTGTGTCACCACGCCACGCTAATTTTTGTATTTTTAGTAGAGACTAGGTTTCTCCCTGTTGGTCAGACTGTTCTCAATCTCCAGATCTCAGGTGATCCACCCCCCTTGGCCTCCCAGAGTGCTGGGATTACCAGCATGAGGTACGGCATGAGGTACTATGCTGGGTCTGGTCTATTTCATACTTTTTTTTTATGTTTTTGAGATGGAGTCTTTCTCTGTCGCTTAGGCTGGAGTGCAGTGGCGCAGTCTTGGCTCATTGCAACCTCCGCCTCTTGGGTTCAAGCGATTCTCCTGCCTCGGCCTCCCCAGTAGCTGGGATTTCAGGTGTGTAGCACCACGCCTGGCTAATTTTTGTATTTTTAGTAGAGATGGAGTTTTCCCATGTTGGCCAGGCTGGTCTCGAACTCCTGATCTTGTGATCTGCTGGCCTCAGCCTCCCAAACTACTGGGATTACAGGCGTGAGCCACCACACTCAGCCTATCTCATACTTTCAATGAATCTTTTACTCATGCATGATTTTGTAAAATCCTAGATTGGTCATTTGGAAACTGCTGACTCACTGAGTCAGCTCTTCCAAATAGAGCTCTTCCAAATGTTGCATATTTCATTCTACAATATCAGAAACTCAAATTTGTTAATACTGCCACCAGTCTCATCAGAAATGTCTTTAAGTATTGGTTAATTGGCAGACTCAAAGTGACTACAGGCTTTCCAGAATTCTTATTTTCATTTGAAAGTCTGAATTTTATCATCAGCTATAAATATTGTCAGTTGTGCCCCTTGAGAAGCAGATACACTCAATTCATTTCTAAGAAAATACCCCAAGTTCTAACTAACCATCATTTGTCAGTCCTTTTAAGTAAAAGTGTTGTTTATGAAAAAAGCAGCTAGTTTAGCTCACAAAATAATCATAGAAGTGATTTTTCTCAAGACAGGCATCATGTCTTCATACACAGAAGTGTTTTGTGTCTGCTTCCCATTTTGTCACACAGAATTTTAAAAAGATATGTACCCAGAGTATGGCAGTGAAGAATATAATGGCTCCTGATTAATTTTGGAACCCATGTCTTGGTTTGTGCTAAGGCACCATCATTGCAGATGTCAAGACAGTAAAAAGGCAAATAACAACTTGACATTACTGTGAAAATAGTTTTGATCACACAGACACTCTGGAAAGGTCTCCTCAGGGTTTTGTAGGCCGCATTTTGAAAACCACGTGGTCTAGCCCATGTTGTAGATTCTTGCTCAGAGTACATTAAATAGCTCCCTTGGTTTTCAAACGTTGTTTAAGCTCTGTGATGTGGCATACATGGACTTTATAATCTGTCTCTTAAGATGACTTGTACAGTCCCATCAGTTATACTGTTTCACCCCATGGTCCAGCTGCCAGTCTCACCAGAACGCCCTTGTAAGTTGAAATTTATTGTTGTGCTCACTCAGTGTATTCTGTGTGCCTGAAATGCATCTTTGGAGTCCGCAGGGGTACTCTTTCCTTCTTGAAGGCCCTTCTCCAATGTGCAGTGTTGCCTGTGGTGCCCTCTTTGCTCTCTCAGGCCTCCCCACACCGGAGCAGACCCAGTGGAATTGCAGCGTATCTCCTGTGTCCCACCAAGTACTGCACTGGGATCTCTGCTGCCTCCTGCCGGTGACTCTGCTTCAGCCATGTTTTCATACACAGTGACTTGTCACATGTCTCACACATGGCAGGCATTTATAATGTCTAATGTGTGTTGAGTGCTGTGAAAGAAAACACAGGAATAATGTCTGCAAGGCTGATTTCTAGTTAGTCAACAGTTTTCTGTAAGTAGTGCTTCAGTGAACTCTACATAAGGGGATACAGTATTTACTTCATTTATTCCTCTCCTTCAGGGTGCTGACAACCTTAAATAGGTCACTTTCTTTTAAAATACCTGTTTCCTAATTACATAACAAATATATTTGAAGATTTTGCAAGTTGAGGTTAAAAAGCTGATTTAATCACTGTGGCAGGAGTTGCAGCTAAAAATTGGGTGAAGAATAGGAAGGTCCTCATTGATAATCCATTAATATGAGTATTTAGGATTGAACCAAGAAGGGTGATTCATCTTTCTCTCTATGTAGAATTTGGATAATTGCCTTAGTAATGAAACAGAGCAGATCAAAGGCTTCTTTGTGTGTGTGTGTGTGTGTGTGTGTGTGTGTGTGTGTGTGTGTGTGTAAAGACGGAGTCTCGCTCTGTCAACTGGGCTGCAGTGCAACGATGCAATCTCAGCTCATGGCAACCTCTGCCTCCCTGGTTCAAGTGATTCTCCTGCCTCAGGCTCCGGAGTAGCTGGGATTCCAGGCACCCACCACCATGCCCAGCTAGTTTTTGTATTTTTAGTAGAGACAAAGTTTCACTGTGGTGGTCAGGCTGGTTTCAAACTCCTGACCTCTGGTGATCTACCCACCTCAGCCTCCCAAAATGCTGGGGTTACAGGCATGAGTCACTGTAGCCAGCCTTCATAAGATTCTTGATTTTCATCAGAATGAGAGTTAGATGCATGGAGCCGTTAGAATTCAGACCCAGGAAAACCCTACTTGTATGAAAGAGAGATTAGGAAGATTTAGGAAGTTCTTCTGAACAATAAACCATATGCTGAGTTCTTTTGAGTACCACCGATGTGTACTGTAACATATTCATAGGGCAGGCATAAGAGAGACGTTAATAATCTATAGATGGCTAGTTGGAGGGACAGTTGATAGGTTTCCTACTCAGTGCCACACTAAGAACTCATGAGTGCCCCGATAATTTATGCTCTTAATCCCCATGGATTATTTAATTTCCTAGATAAATTATTGCTGACAGTCAGCGCTGTGAACGCTTCTGAGCCATTAAACACACACACATGCCCCTGTAGTTTTTGAGAAATTATCAGAATGCTTTCATGAAACGTGGTCTTGAATAATTTACCATTTTATGCAGAGTGTATTTAAAAGTTTCACTGGGAACAGTTGTAGAACATTCACATAAATTCCAAAAGGAGATATTTGCATACTCAGAAAGGGTCCTTTGCAGGAACATGGATGGAGCTGGAAGCCATTATCCTTAGCAGACTAACACAGGAACAGAAAACCAAACACCACATGTTCTCACTTATCGGAGAACACATGGATGCAGTGGAGAAACAACACACACTGGGGCCTGTCGAGGAGTCGGGTGAGAGGTGGGAAAGCATGAGGATAAATAGCTAATGCACGTTGGGCTTAATACCTGGGTGATGGGTTGATAGGTGCACTAAACCAACATGGCACATGTTTACCTATGTAACAAACCTGCATGTTGTGTACATGTAGCCTGGAACTTAAGATAAAATAAAAATTTTTAAAAAAGGTTCTAGGATATCAGCTTATAAATAATTGGGAAAAAGTAAAATAATATAAAAATCAATATATATTTAGTTAGATGAATCTCAAAGATGGATAATTTTACAGAACCCACCCAAACTTCCATTTATAGTTTTAAAAAAGCAGTGAGTCTTCAAGCTTATCAAGTTGTGTATACTTTAAATGTACATAATTTGTTATGCGTCTATCATGCCTCAAAACCATTTAAAATTTTTTATTTTTAAAACAGCATTAAGGGTAGACGGAATATCCTCCATTTACTGATAAATTTCTGATACAACTCATATATTGATAAGGTCTAACTACTAATGTCATTTGTTTGTAGTGGGCAGAGTAGATGACCTTCTTCTTTAGTGCATATCCCTGTGTCAAAAATTTATGATTTATTTTACATTTTTAAATAAAAGAGTTTTTGAATCTGGGTTTTCTGCACTGGTTTAATCTACTGGTGTTTTTTGTTTTGTTTTGTTTTGTTTGTTTTGTTTGTTTTGTTTTTGAAGATGGAGGCTTGCTGGGTCACCCAGGCTGGAGTGTAATGCATGATCTTGACTCCCTGCAACCTCTGCCTCCCAAGTTCAAACGATTCTCCTGCCTCAGCCTCCTGAGTAGCTGGGATTACAGGAATCCACCACCCTGCCCAGCTGGTTTTTGTATTTTTAGTAGAGATGGGGTTTCACCATGTTGGCCAGGCTGGTCTTGAACACCTGACATTAGGTGAGCCACCTGCCTCAGCCTCCCAAAGTGTTGGGATTACAGGCGTGAGCCACTGCACCCGGCCTAGGTTTGATCTACCCTTGAGCATGGGTTTCTTTACGTGAAAGATCTTTTTCAGACAGAGATACATATTTATTTATACAGAAACTATTTGTTGAATGCTAAGAAATCTAAAGAAACAGGAGATATGTTGTTCCATGAGCCTTGTACAACAGGCCCCTACGTAACTGTGATAATTGATGGGTGAGTGCTAACACAGTTCTAATGGAGTTAGAGGCAAGATAGGCCACTTTTTTGACTGAGGTGTTTGGTGGAGGCATGGAGGTGACCACAGTTTAAGAGATCTTAAAGACTTATCTGGTTTTGCCTAGACTAGGAAGAACATCATGGGAGGATCAAGGACATGGAGGCAGCCAGGTGTAAAATAGTCTGAGAACAGTAACTTGTGTGACTCAAGTAGAAGAATCTTGCAAGGAAAAGTGAGAGAAAAGGCCAGAGAAGTGGTCGTGGTACTAGACTTCTTTCTCAAGGTCACCTCTCAGAGCCAGATAGATGCTCTTTATCCCAATGGGTCACACTGGTATTTCAGCTTTCTGGGTGGGGATTGTTTTGGGGACATTTTAAGTTCAATCCAAATCAGGCACTTGGGGATTGGCCAGGAAAAATCTATAAATATCTGTCTTTTATTTCCCTTTGCCTCAGATGAGGAGGCTTTTTCCTTTCCTTCTTTCTTTTCTTTTCTTTTTTGGGACTTAACACTTCTGTGTTCTTTCTTGGCTTTTAAAGAAGTACTTCTTCTTAAAACCGCTTCAGATACTCAGTAGTTTCTTTATTATTAGTTTTTGAGGTAGCTCCTTGCCTTCTCCAGTTACCAGAGGACTGGAAAAGTTCACTTTTCCCTCTGCTTTCCTGTGCCATGATACCAAATAGATCCAGAGGGGATATGGCAGTCTGATTGAAAGCAAAAGTGTTTTGTTCTTTCAATTCTGACTTGAGTCAGAATTTACCATAGTTACTTGGTTTTATTTATGCCCCCTTGTAGGCTGACTTAAGTACCTCCTTTTTAAAAATAAGACAAAAATGTAACGTACATTAATTTATTTATTGCTCACAACAACCTTTTTTTTTCTAACCACTTGCCTTTATTTTTATCCCTATTATATAGGTGAGAAGCTGAGGAACAGAAAGGTTGTATAACTTACTTAACACAGTCTAGTTCCAGAGTTCATGCTTTTAACCACTATGCTAGCTTAATAGAGTCATTAAGCTACTCATTTGTCCCTTCATTTCCTTTGATTTTTTCTGTGTGAGAGATCTCTGCTAGTATGACATTTAAGTAAAGGAGCATTCCCTACTCTTTAAACATATTTTTGTGATAACCCTTCCAAAGCAAATTTTTAGTGTAATCTAAGGTAAACAGAGTTATATTGTACTTTCTTAAAAATTTCGAGAACATTAAAATATCTGTTCTAGTTGAGTAAAATTGTCAAAATACAAGCTCCAAATAATAATCTCTAAATGAACAGAAGCAAATTTATTGCTTTGAGTATGAGTGAATGCCAGAATTAACCTGGCAGTGGTGTTGACAAATAGGCTTTTTCATGAAGCATTTCTCTCTTTTCCCCTTTGCTTTGTTTTTTTGGACAACTGATAAAAAGAGCAAGTCGTACCTCCCCATTTTTTGGAAAGCATGATTGTACAATGGTGTATATTTACCTGGAGGGATGAGGGAAGTCTTCCATGGGAAGCTGAATCATTTTTTGGCTTGTCTGACTGCATGACTATGCTAGAGATACTCTTTTTGCAGTGAAGAGAAAAATAAGTAGTAGTCAAGTAATTTCCTAAAGTAATACATTTTTATTTTATGTGGGATTCAAATTTTCCTTGGATTATGGTTATTTTGAGCAGGAGTTTTTATGTCTGGCCAGGACTTGTATGCTTCTAATACAGAGACTACTTCAGACAAAATTCTTTTCTCTCCTTGTTCAATAAAAGTCTTAGAGTGTGATTGTGGTGGTAATCGAAGTCATTATCAGTTACTCATCTCACCTTGGATGTCTCATGCCATTTTTGGCACTCTCGAGAAATTTAAGAAATGACTATTGCCTTTAAGGCAATTATTATTTGCTTAGAGTCAGACCAGCATGTAGTAGCAGTGAACAACACAGGACAGGATGCCATAGAGTCAGCACAGCAGAGTCTAAGTCCCATAATGGTTCAAAGGACGGCATTATGAGAAGGATTAGAGTAGGCAGAGAGAGCTGGATTGGGAAAGCAGAATTAAAGGATGGACTTGGCTAAGGTAGATAGGCAAGAGAGGGAATTCCAGAAACTATGATTGTTTTAAGAGCCAGGGTAGTTGAAGTAGGAAGAACCGCATCCTAATGGTGGAACCTTGAGACACAAGCATTAGGCTTATCTTGAAGAACAGTAGAAAATGAGATTGGATAAGGGTCATGGAGCAGTCTGAAATCCAGGCAAAGGAGATTAGACTGGATGAAGCTAAAGACTTTTGTACTGCCTTTCTGAATGAGAGCATAAGTCACATAACTTCTTCTTTCAAACATCTTCACTGGCTCCCAGCTGCCCTTTATAGAGTCTTAAACTCTTTAGCATAACATCACATGCTTTTTAAATTTTTAATTAACACATAGTTGTACACATTTATGGAGTACAGTGTGATATTTTGGTACATGTAGATAATGGGTAATGATCAAATTGGGATAATTAGCATATCTGTCACCTCAAACATTAATTATTTCTTATTGGTGAAAACATTCAAAATCCTCTCATCCAGCGAGTTTGAAGTACACAATATATTATTGCTAACTATAGTCACCCACCCTGCAATGTCGTGGAATACTACATTTGTTCCTTCTGTGACTCGACCAGCCTCTCTCCATCCTCTTCCCATCCTTATCCCAGCCTCTAGTAACCACTACTGTACTCTCCTTCTGTGAAATCAACTTACTTAGATTCCACGTTTTCAGTGAGATGTTACGGTGGTTGTCTTTTCTGTGCCTGGTTTATCTCATTTAACATAATGTCCTCCAGGCTCATCCATCTTGCCGTAAATAACAAGATTTTGTTATTTTTTATAGCTGAATAATATTCTATTGTGTTTGTGTACCACATTTTCTTTATCCATTCATCTATCGATGAACAGTTAGGTTGGTTCCATATCTTGGCTGTTGTCAACACTGTACTAAACATGGTAGTGAATACTGATTTCATGGCCTTTAGCTATATACCCAGTAGTAGGATTGCTAGATCATATGGCAGTTTTCTTTTTGCATCATCTATTTGTATAATCTGTGCTGTTAATGCTTCTTCTACCCCATGTCATATCAGTCCCTTGTATGAATCTGATGCATGTAACCAGGCATTGTGCTATTCCTCTGTCTTACCTGGCATTCACTGACAGCTTTTCCTTCACTCACACTCTTTATATACAGTGCCCACCTTCTCTCTCCTATTTTCTCTCTTTCCTTCCATTTATTTTAAAACAGCATCTTTTCTATCACTTCAGCCAGAGATCCTCTTCCTTGTGCTGAAATTCCACTTTTCATTGGTACTAGCTACCCAAGCTGTCTTGTATTTGTGTTTCATACAGTTGTTCCTGCTGTATTTTCTTTGAGGACCCAGAAATCTCTTATGTATATGTATATCTCTCATAACACCTTACGGGACAACTCACCTACAGCAGACACTTAGGTATTGGCTGAATGGGTAAATAAATTTGGCTAATATTCATTAGTTTGCTACTAATTGACCTTGGCATGCTGATGATGACGAAATCCCATTACAGAATTATGGTCGGTAAAGGTCAGCATTGTTTCCTTTTACCTCATTGTCTTTGTTTTTTCTGGAATGAAATTTGTTCTTATTTCCGTAGATGATCATATGGAAAGGGAGTTTCTCACTCGTTGCCTTTTCCCTTCTTTTTCCACTTCCTTGTCAAAACACTTGTTCACCCTGCCTCCCTCCTCTAGCTATATTCATATTCCTGACCAGGGTAGCAGTATGTGTATTCAAGTGTTATACTTCAGTTTCTATGGCAAAATCTCTTTGACACATCAAAAGTATAAAAAGGATGGTCACGATGCATGCAACTCACTTCCTGTTAATGGTCCTTTTTCTCTGTCAGTGTTTTGTTTACTTCTTAAAATTTTTAACTATCTAAAGTATTTATTGCCAGGTTAGAAATCTTAGAGCAATCATTATATAAGGATTCACTTAAGGCACTTTCTCTAAAGGAAAAAAATGTCTTAAGAGAAAACTCAGAAGAGTTTAGTATACAGATAGAAAGAACTTAAGGGCCGGGTGTGGTGGCTCACACCTGTAATCCCAGCACTTTGAGAGGCTGAGGTGGGTGGATCACTTGAAGTTAGGACTTCGAGACCAGCCTGGCCAACATGGTGAAACCACGTCTCTGCTAAAAATAAAAAAAATTAGCTGGGTGTGGTGACAGGCTGCTTGGGAGGCTGAGGCAGGAGAGTCGCTGGAACCCAGGATGCAGAGATTGCAGTGAATCGAGATCACCCCACTGCACGTTTGCCTCGGCAACAAGAACGAAACTCTGTTCCCCCCGCGGCCCCTCCCCCCCCAAAAAGAATTTGTTTTCTCTGGTGAAATAGAATATTTAAATCCAGTTTTCATCAGTTTACAACTACACCAGAACTACCCTCACCAAGATCTACAAAATATTTGCCTAGCAAAATCCAGATCTTGTATTTGTGTGACCGTTTTATAGCATTTGGCACTGTTTACTATCCTTTCTTTGAAATACTTTCTCCGTTTCATTTTCTGGGTGTCACATCTGTGTGTTAATTCCCAAATCTGAATGTCCAACCCCAGCCTTTCCTGAGTTCCAGTCATACACTTTTCAGCTGTTTACCATGGCTCTGCTCAGATATCTGAGATACTGTGTCTCAGATTCACTGTGTCTAAAAGTGAATTCATCATCTAATCTCTCCCTGACACCTTCTTCTCCTGCATTCCACCCTTTACCTAGTTGTTCAGGACAGAAGCCTAGTCCATCATCACACTTCTTTTCCATCCTGCTCCCTCCCTAATGCCCAGTATCCTGTTAATGTTAAATATCTTTGGACTCTCGGTTTCTTTTCTTGATCTCTGCTTTCAGCACCTGAGATCACACTACCATCATTTCTCATCTAACTTCTGTAACAGCTTTACAATTTATCTGTCTCTAGGCTTGCTCCCTCCTGTCTTTTGAGAGTATTCCAGAAAAAAAAAATTGAAATATAGATGCCATGATGCCTTTCCCTTGCTAACACTTCTTCAATTGCTTTTCCTATTGTGGTGACATATACTTGTGAACACAAGTAACATGTTCAACTGGGGATGGCCTCATCCTTTGTCTGTCTGCGCTTTCTTCCCTCTGGGCCTTAGCACGTAGTCTTCTGCCTGAACTTAGACGCCAGTCAGTCTCCCTGGCTTTCCTTCCCTGCCTCCCTACACCACCATCCACACATAACACCCTTGGCCTGGTTACTTCCTAGTCTTCTGTAGAGTCTTAGGTTAGTAACATATTCTAAGGGCCAGTCTCATACATGATTGTAATTACGTATTGTCCGTTTTGTCCACTGCCATATCCTCAGTGCCAAGCGTACGTGTTCAAGAAATATGTACCTAATAATTAAACTTTATTTACTGAAAAGCTTATTGAAGATTTAGGGCAGTGACGTGGAGTTGTACTATAGTCACAATAATGTTACGAATCTTCCATGTGAAATTTCTTGGTTGAGATTTTTCATGTGAAATTGTTACTCAGTTTGCCATGTTTAGTGTTCTTGGCACTCCAGGTTTAAAAAATTCTGATGCATCTTAAAAACATGTTTAGGAAAAGTTGATAATACAGTTTAAAAAACTAAATGTTTCTAAAACATTTATTATGCTTTGAATAGGTACAGTTTATGTAAATTGTACTTCAGTAGAGCTGTTTAAAAATTAACTGATGATAAAAAAAAAATACTTTCCAAAGTCTAGATTACAATCTGAAATACTGTATGGCCAGTATGGTGAAACCCCATCTATACCAAAAATACTAAAATTAGCTGGGCAGTTTCTTGGGGGAATTTATCAAGTGGCAAAATAAGATGCAGTGGAAAGATTGATTTACAGAACTGAGTTTAAAGCAGACCTGTTTTATTAGCTGTGTGATGTTATATAACTGATTTAAACTCTGAGTGCTGCTTTTCCTCATCTGTAGACAGTGAAATTTCACCTTATAGCTTTTTATGAGAAATAAATGAAATTGTATCTGTGGAAGCACCTGGCAAACAGGAGGTATTCAGTAAATGTTGCGGTTAATAAGTCTTGCTCCAGAAGACCTGTCCTCGAGATTAAGCTATCTTGTCACTATTGTCCCAATTGAAATTTTGATTCTGCAATCTGCCTTTCTTTCTTCCTCCTTTTAGTTCATGAAGCTGTTGGTAATTTTAGTAAAATTTAACATTTGTATGTATATTCCGTGAGACCTTGTTCCTGTAAAGAGCACAAGTTTATGAAGATACTTTTTTCTTATATTCTTCCATATTAATTTGTTGTTAATTGTTGCTATTGTCAATTTGCTGCCACCAGTTAAATGGTCTTAAGGTTTCTTCTTGCAGAGGCAGTAAAGGGTTAAGGAAAGGAGCTGTAGGCTACTGCTTGCTACTAATTTGAAAAGAAATGCTGGTTATGGCCTTGTAGGTCTCTCCTCCTCCTTTACACTTTTACTGTCTTGTAACCTTCAAATCTGTGTGTAAGTGAATGCTAGGAGAGAACAGTAGACCTGCTTCTCCTGGAGCCATAGTACCTAGCACCTAAACCAACACCTACCTTGAAATTTACAAGGAAACCCTAGTTGGAGACGATGGCTTTGCAGCCATTGTACGTCATTTTCTGCTTTTACCTCTCAAATACTCTTTCACCGCTCAACTTTTCATTACTCTTACTTGAGGCAGTCTGTTACCTAAGTGGACAGGAGTTGCTCAAGTGGAGCCTGTTTTTTCTGTATTCTAATAAATTTTACCACCAACATATGTGTGAATCTGGATGATTCACTGTATTTAAGTGAATGAGATCATAGATTAATGAAAATTGTTGACTTGGTAAACTTTTCCTTCCTTTCCATTTCACGTGAAGAGCAAGAGTAGAAAGTGTCATTATGCCAAAATAGTGTTTTCTGCATGTTTTAAGAGAATGTCTTGATTCCCTTTTCTTTCTCCTCTCAATCTACCCATATCCTATGAAACATATAGCAAGTAATAACAACTCTCTAGTCTCAGGCTGGCAGTATATACTATTAGAGCAAGAATGACCTTCAGATATGATCTAGTGTCGAATCTCTCTCATTTTTCCCTTCTGGAAATCTTGGTCCAGAGGGTCAAACTAGTATCTCCCAAGTTGCTCAGTGAGACAGTGGCACACCTGGGAAGAGAAAGAATCCTTGATTTTCATTTAGTACCTTGTGTTCTCTGCAGAGAGTAAAACTGAGCATTGGTGAAACATTAACCAGTCTCCAGTTACCTGCTGCTACTTTATGTTCACTTCAGGGTTTCAGGAAAAATATTTAGTAGCAGAAGATGACTCCCACCCCCATCCCCACCCCGCAAAATATTTACTGGACTTTAGTGTTCAGTTGGGTCTTCAGCATCCCCACTAGGTGGTGTCTTAATTCAGAAACTTTGCTGTGAGACTTCAGACGGGCTTCTGCCATAACTGAACTAAAGGAGCCACAGTGTTGACCTATACGAATGCTTAAACAATTTGGTAAGGTGCTAGATCTCGTAGTTAAGTAAATCAAATAAAAATTTAATTCATGAGCACAAATGCTATAGCTAAATTAAGATGTATAAAATATTTTTATATTTCATTTTCCTCGAAATCTTTTTTTTTTTCTTTTTTTCTTCCAAATTCATGTTGAACATTTCCTGGGATCTTTTAAGAATTCATGTTGGGCCTGTGGCATGAGACAGACTAAAAGCACCAGTTGCTTTTAAAGAGTCTGGCACCCTTTATTGTGGATAGAAGGCAGGATGGAGAGAAAAGGGAGATAAAATTAATACTGTAAGTAACTACCGTTAAGTAGTATGGCTGTAAATAATAAAATATTTTACTACAGGTTCCCCAAATTAAAGGAAAAGGGAAATAAACTCAAAACCTCCTTTATATCTGTAACTCTCAGCTCTGGTTTAGATATGAAATAATTTGTTGCTGTATTTCAGAATCCTAACAGAATTACTGTTCAGTGGTTCCAGATGTTTTTGATAAAAACTTGGAATTGTCAAATCAACTGCAAAAGTCCAAGACTGCAGATTCTGTCTTTTGTTGGGGAATGTGGAGCAGATCCAGAGGGGAAAGGAACACAGACTCTCTTTCTCCACCCAGAGCATTTGTTTACCACCCAGGGTATTTGTCCTCCAAGAAAGAACAGAATATGTAAGGAATTATCCTTTTAATATGCAGAAAAGGCAGGAAATCTAGGTTTCCAGTCAGTGGCAAAACCGAAAGAAATAAAAAGGTTAGTCTATATGTCTCAAACAGTAATCTATAGGCTCTTTCAGCAAATACTATTTTGAAACAAGTTTGTCATATAAACTTCCTGAAAACAGGTATCTTGTTATTTATTTCTTTTGTTTGCCTCCACTATAAGGTACAAAATATCTGTTACATTGATATAGATTATCTACATTTAAGTTACTGGACAGGGTTAGGGTAGAAAGGTTTTGTTTATTTTTTTTTGAGACAGAGTCTCGTTCTGTTGCCAGGCTGGAATGCAGTGGTGTGATCTTGGCTCACTGCAACCTCCGCCTCCCGGGTTCAAGGGATTCTCCTGTCTCAGCCTCCCGAGTAGCTGGGACTCTATGCACCACCACACCGGCTAATTTTTGTATTTTTTTTAGTAGAAACGGGGTCTCACCATGTTGGCCAGGATGGTGTCTCAATCTTTTGACCTTGTGATCCACCCACTTCGGCTCTCCAAAGTGCTGGGATTACAGGCGTGAGCCACAGTGCCTGGCCTGTAGAAAGGTTTTAATGGTGATTAAAGCATCTCTCATCTGATCCCTAGAGAGACAGATGCCTGGGAACTTTGGAAGCAGGAAACATTTGATTCTAATTAAAACCGAAGGGAGTGGCAATGAGGAACAAACCATATTGAGGACAGAGGGGAGGCAGCTCTGTGTTCAAAAAAAGAGAAGGGCGAGTTCTGCATACTAGCTTGGTAAAAGCTTTTACAGAAGATAATAAACTATCAGTTTATCTGTACATTCAAGCCTAAAGTCTCTATCTGTGCCCTAGACCACATAGTTTGGAAGTATTTGTAGATCTTTGGGGGTTCCCATGCTTTTGATAAGCCTGAGCAAGAATTTTATTTACAACTTTTAACTCTCTGTCAAATCATCTTGTTTTTACTGTTTTCTAGCCTCATTTGTAATGAAAAGCAACATCTGTTTCTCTACACATATTGGTACCATTGCAGAATCAATGCTCACTGGGGGCATGAGAGGGGAGGGGTTGTCCATCTTCATTTCTTGATGAACCAGTGAGAAATAGGGAGATAAAAGGCTTTTATTTGAGATTAAAGGCTGTAGCTGTGGCTTATTAATAGATAGGTGAGGAAAATGTTTGCACTCTTAGCAGGGTTTGCTGTATTTCCCTCCTTTAAGCTGGTCAGCAGTTGAATACCTGGCCTGAGGATATGGAGACTCATCTATACCTTTTTCTATACCCGTTTTTTAGCTCCTGAAAAAACTTTTCACCAACTTTGTTTGCAATGTCAACAGAAATGTAGGTGTTAGATCTCTCTTCTCCCCTTCTGTTGTGGTATTTGAGCCCCTGCTTTCACAGCCTAGCTAAGGATACTCTGGCCAACTCAAGGAAAATCTGAGCAGCTCCTAGAAAGATTTTTTACCCCTTTTCTTTTGTTTCTTCACTCCTTTCTGCTTTTTGCTTCCCATAGCTCCTCATCCTTTTCTCTCCCAAATCATTTATGATCCGAGTAAGAGAATGTCTGAAGTGAGAATGCATTCTGGAGTAAGTTTGTCCCTGAGAATGTTAGACAGGGTGGGGGCTAGAAGGATCTGGAATAGTAAGAAAACAGGCAAATGAAGTAGCAGACCCACATTCTAGACCCAGTTAGTGTGCATAGAAACATTGAAGGAGACATCCCAGCCAGGCGGCTACTCTTAGTCACAAAAAGTATTAAGATACACAGAACTCCTCTGTTCCACTTCTTTTCTTTCAATCAACTCCATCCCTTCTCCCCGCTCCCCAAAATAAAGCTTAACTCTGGATAATTTTTAATCCTTATTAGACACATTTGTAGCCACTTCTCGATCCTAGAGACATAACTGCAATATTTGGCTAACATTTTCCTCGCATTGAATCATTGTTTTGCATTTGGCAGGGAGGTATGGTATATGCTTTGGGCAGTTTCAGTTTTCTGTACCTCGCAATAAGTCCGTTGTACACGCTTGTGGTGTTTAGCGTAACACCCCTCTTCCTTTATTAGCATACTACTCTGACATCAAAGAACCGAGCTGCATCTTGCAATGCCTGACAGAGCCTTTTTCATAAGGAGGTGGGAGGGAAGACGGAGGGGGAGTGGAAGGGGAGGATGAGGAGGAGGAGGAGGAAGAAGAAGAAGCGGGTTGGAAAAGGAAGTCTTGTTTTGCTGTTAGTCTGTAGATGAATCATGTTCCCACAACTGCAGTTGGGTTTTCAAACCTCCAAGGCTGCGGGTGCAGAGCTGAAGGGCAAGCAGTGACGTTCTTGAGAGAAGGAAAAAGGAAGGAGGAGGCTGGGGCAGTGAAGGGCTGGCTAGGGAGGGAGGGAGTACAGCAGGAGCGGTCTTTCTTTTTGCCTTTTACTCTGCTGTCCTTAGAGATTTTCAACTTAAAACCAAGCCCTACCGCCTGTTGAACAAGAGACGGACTCTAAAGACTGCTTTGAAAAGCACCTCCCAGCTTCTACTTTTTATCTTGAAGAAAAAGTAGATTTTCTTCGTCTTTGTTTTTGTTTTAAGGAAGAACAGAATCTAATGACTTTTTTCATGTCATCGCTTTGAAATAGAGTCGTCTTTCTTTCTTTTCCTCCTTCTTCCTGGCAAAGTATATACTGGAGTTTTATTGCTTGCTTGGGTTTTTTCCCTGCGTGTATCGGCCGTTATGCTTAGCCAGTGTATTCTTAATTTTTTTACTGGAGTTGTTGCCAGTGATGGAAATGGTGTTTGCTTCTCTTTCAGTCAAGATCTGCACAAAGTATAGCATCAGGGGATATTTATTGTTTATATTATGAATTCTGCATTCATCATTCCAGCACTCTGAAGTTGCTACCACGTCCTCAGTCAGTTCAAGGAATTGGATTCTGCTTGGTTTCTTTTGAATTCATTGTTTTTAACCCCTTTGAGAGTTTTATAGAGGATCCTGGAAGGCAGAGAACTCCACCTCACCGTGAGAAATTTGGAACTCAGGACTTGGATGAGATCGCTGATCCCCAAGTTAACAGTGGATATACTTCTTGCATTTTCTCTGTTCTTTCCTGCATTTGGGCAAAATGTATGAACGGCACAAAAGGCGCTACAGCCTTTGTGACATCTCCAAGGTGGACAGGACTGTGGACGTGGTATTGCTGAAGGTAAGGGGGGCCACACCTCATGCATTCTGAAGCTCTGCAGGCTGTTTTATCTCTTTGAACCCAGTAGCCATGTCCCTGGCCCACTTGTATTGGGAGAAAAGCTGAGAAATCTGTGTACAATAGAGGGTGAGGGGTGATGATAAGGCTCTTAAAGGAATATCTGAACAGGAAGCAGGAGGTGCTTGGGAATCAGGATTGAACCACATAGTAGTGAAATTTAATCTTACTTGCATTAAAATGGATTCTTATGCCTGGGAGAACCTCATACTGTTTAAAATCACAGAGGGAGAAATTCACCTTCCAAGTTGTTCTGTTTGTCCTTCTGTCTCTCACCCTTCCGCCCCCAGACTTAACCCCCATCTGCCTGGTCTCTTTCTCTGTCGGTCTCTCTCTCTCCCTGCTTCTGTCTTCTAAGGCTTTCTGTCTTTTGTCTGAGTCTTTTCTGTTTTTCTGCTACTGTCTCACTCAATTCTTTAGGGGAAAGACAGGCAACATTTATTTCTTTTGGAAAGATTTCCAGTAAACCTATTTATTAAGGTAGCAGAGCTGACCTTTTGGCTTGGTTTGACTGCTTTTCAGAGTTAGCTTCTGACTGTTGATAGCTGTATTTGTTTGTATTCTCAGCATTAGTGATGTTAGGTGTCTAAGCAGGATGGGGGCGGAGACTCTGAATAGCTAATTGCTCACAGAAGGCATCCTTGAATCTAAAATTAGTAAGAACTCCTCCAGCCGGTAAGATGAGAATCTGGGAATGTTGGACAGCTCAAAGAGCACTTTTTGGAAATTTAGCAATTTTCTGGCAAAGGCGGGGGAAATTGGAAGTCAACCAAGCACTTCATAGATGACAGAAAGAACCTCAGTATCTTAACTTGTGAGGGTGTATGTGGAGGTGAGGATAATTTAAAGCAAAGTGGAAATATGTTGTCCTGGTCAAGGAAATAGTGGACCTATTTTATTGATTTGTCAATTCAGTTTATTGCTTGGGTCTTTTTTTTTTTTTTTCCTTTGGTTGAGTAAGGCTAAGGAATGGGCTCAGAAGGCTGGACACAGAAACCAATGAACTGCCATGTTGGGCAAGGCACTAGGTAGAGGAGTTGTGATTTGTGGTAGAGTGTTGTCATTGTCTCTCCATAATCACTATCAGGTGGTTGATTTGCTGGGCCTAGGCTGATAGCAGTTGGTAACTTGGTGTTTTGAAATTATTCCAAGATGTTACTCATTTTGGTTTCTCTGAAATGAAATTTCCTCTGTGAGATCATAGTGCTGTTTTAAAATTTTTGTCCTCATATATTTAGGAGAATCTTGTTTTAGGATCTTTATGTGCACAGTACCCTATGATTTCACCTGCGAGTGGGGAGAAGAAAGGAGAAAAAGAAAATCTGAGTATCACAAGAGTGTTGTACATTTAAAATAATGCTTATATATATAATAGTTTATACTTGAAGTGGGCATGAAAGCCTTTGTGAGTGGAGCTAAATCAGTACAGGCTTATTGGTCTCAGAGTTGCTGTTTTAGAGTTTAATGAAGCACCTCCTACACATTACTTCATGTGGGACTTGCTAGGCAATTACTTTTTACCCTGTATTCATGTGAAGAGCCTGAGGGTTTCCTTGAGCATGGTGAGGGGCATGAAGAGCTTGAGTGAGAAGAATGTGTGTTTTTTCTTTTTTTCACAAACCTACAGCTAATAAAGGTGTTTGTCTTTATTTGTACTATTATGTCCAATAAATAATAAAAGATTCTCAGTAGAGAAAACTTCACTTCTCAGAAAATATTTATTTCACTTCTCAGAAAACAGTCATTAGTAAATAAACACAAGGAGTCCTGAAAACACCCTGTTTCCTGTTTGAAATGAGATGGGGACGTTTGGTGTTAGTTTTTTTGCTTTGGAGATGAAAAAGACAGCATCATTGAGAGCTATAAACTTAAAGAAACCTGAATACCTATCCCATGCAAGCCATGGAATACAGTCTATATCCCATTATTGTTTAAAGGCAGACAATAGAGAAATAAGTACAAACTGTTTTAAGTGATGTAGAAGAAATAATTAGGGTGCTGTGTAGGGAATAATGGGCAGAACTGTTTGAGATAGAATGGTCTTTGGATAGAAGAGCTTTCTGAGGTGCAGACATTTAAAAAGCTGACCTCCAGAGGATGGAAAGACACTAGCTATACTAAGGAAGAGTGTTCTAGAAAGAATGAACAGCAAATACAAGGCCCTGAGGAAGGAAGGAAGGGTCATTGTGGTGGACGGGAGCACTTTTAGTAGAAAGTGGGCTTGCAAGGTGAGAAGGAGGCCAGAGCCATAGGTGGGACCTGGAAGAGCAGGGCCTTGACAGCTGTGGGGAGGATGCCTTACCTCTCAACGGATGTGTTGAGAAGATTATTCTGAGGGTAATCAGTTAGCCTGCTGTTACGACAGCACAGGCAGGATAAGAGGGTTTTGTGGTCCAAAGTGGGAAGAAGTAAATGGACGTGAGACACAGGCATTTAATGTTTACCTTCCTACTCTTTGTCTCATTTTACATATGGGAAAACAGATTTGTGTCGTTAATAACTTTCTCAGTGTCTCGCATCTCATATGTAATTGGTAACAGAGTGCAGTCCCAGGTTGGACTGTTTTCAAAGTCCATATTTTTCTTGCTGTCCTAGACCTCTTTTTTGAGTCTGTCAATTCCTCTTATTACATGAATATGTATATTAGCTTTTATTGCTATGTACATACGCGTTCTTTATCTGTCTTAGACTTTTCCTATTGGGAGAAGTCTTACTATCTTAGTCTCTTCTTTCTCAGTACAGGAATTCCTTCTATAATACTTACGACAGGTACACGATGGCATATAAGTTCATTTTGTCCCATGATTTTTAGCAAAGTTTTCTCAGAATTCTTAAAAACCATTTGGTGGTGTTCTCCAATTATTTCTGCAAAATTATTTTGAATTTCAGTATTTTTAAAAAATAGTTGTGTTGGGTGCCTGTGCCACATAAATTCTCAAGCTATCATGTACATGTTCTCCAGTTTTATCTATGGAAGTTTGCTTTTTGTACTAAGGAGTTTGTCATTTTTCATCTATTCATTAATGTTACCTAAACACTCAAAACGTTTGTTGTTAAATGAATTCATCTTTCAAGCATGGATTCATAAACATCATGTTATACAAATCGTGTTTATATAACAGATGAGATGAACTGTGGCAATAATTACAGAGTTTAAGTTGTGAGCGTGTCACTTCGGTATTCCACATTTACAACTATAATCTCTCCCTTCGGCATCCTAATAATTCTCTTAGATTAGCTTCAGAATTCTCATTCTGTGTTATGTACTCACGCTTTGTTTGGCTTCTTCTGCATTCTGCCCTGCTTCCTTTGATAATTCTGCATAGTTTCATGGTAGCTCTTCTGCATCAAGACCTTCTTGTAAGATTTCCCTGAGGCTGGATATACCAGTGTCATCCTCACATCAGCTCTTGTGTCCCACCATCAACCCCCAACACCCCTGAAATATTACCTGTATTCTGAACTTTCTCTAAGTAATGAAACCTAAGCTGATAGTATTCCTTGGTCCCCATCCCTCTGTTCACCAGGATAATATACACATTCCTGTTCCTCTGTATATGACATGCTCCCAGTTCCCCTTTTCCTGATGCATGCATGACTTCTGACTCTTACGGTATGCGGTTGGTAACTATGAATCATATACTAAAAATGGGATATGGAAGAATTGTGATTGTTGGCAGGGGCCCTTCGGTACCAACATACCCATTTTTCTCAACATCCTTCAAAAAGGTCGTGTTGACTTCAGAAGTTGATAACTGATGGGAGCTTTCACCTGAGTTCAGTAGCCAACTTTAGCTCATGATGAGCATTACTAGAGGACAGCAGATATTAGAAACTGACTGTAAAATTAGCATACCAAAAGGAAGCGGGTCAAAATCAAGGATTAACTGCTGATTTACACTGCTTTCAGCCTAGGCCACTGCTGTGTTACTAATTTTGTAACTTTGGGTACCTAGAAAAAAATACTGCCTGTTAATAATAATGTGATTCTTCTTATTACTGATGATTTATAGAGTATTTTGTAGGCAGTAATTCAGAATGTTGACTGCATGCTTAAAAGATTTGCAACCATGTTTTGTGTACATTGAATGAAAATAGTTACAGAGAAGGGTCCCCTCCCCACTCACGGTGCTTGGGCGAGCCACAGGAGCTTATTGGCTAAAGCCGAGGAGGAGTAGTCTGTCTCTAATTGTGGTGTCATTTTGCAGAGATACACATATTGCCTAAAAATTTGCGTACTGTAAGAGACTTCCACATTGCAGCAAAACAAAAGACATAAGGAAGCTCTGGATTGAAGACAGCCACATATATAGCCAGTCAGATACAGTCTGATTCCCTGAAAAGACTTTGACTCAAGTGTTGGCTTCTATGTCCAGATGGTGGGTTTTTGCTTCCTTTTGTTCAATCTTGTAGCTCAGGCAGGATCTCCTGAGACAGTTGGAGAGGAAGTAAATATGGGCAGTAGCTGGAAGGCTGGGCGTAACCATGAGCTGTATTATTAGGATGTTCAGATACAAACAGTAACAGAAACACTGCCAGAAACAAAGGCAATTCCCTCTCCACTTAAAATATGTACAGCTCTATTTTCTGACTGATGGGAACACATTGTGGGTGTGGTTTAGGGATAATCACAAGGGGTCCAAGGCTTCAGGTCAGAAATTTAAAAGTTACCTGGATAGGTCAGGCATTTCTTCTGAGGTAACTTCCATTATCCCATGTTTCATGTGTACCACAATTCATCAGAACTTTGGATGTTGAATACCTGTAGTGTCCATGAACTGGATGTCATGGAGATAGTATGTACAAAGGAAAACCCATGACTGTGTTTTTTAGGTAAAGAATCCAAAATGTGATCAGAGCCAAAAAGTATGTTTTGGTGATGTGTCTCTCCAAAAGATAAAGATGTTTAATGGTAAAATCTCTGTTTTCCACATTTCTAGCTACTTGCTTTTCTAAATCACGTCTTCTCTTTCCTACCCATTTAGTCAGTTGCCAATCCTATACTTTGTTCGCAGTTCAAGATTCCATAAGGGCAAATGTGAATAGAAAGATGCATGATTATCTTCATTTTTCTTGTTAAATTCAAATTATTAGCAGTGCCAACACTGATGATTCTTCCTATCCTGTCTCCTAATTCTGCTGATGATCGGAATCTTTTGTCAAACCTAGTCTCAGAACTGGCTGAGAAGAGTGTTCATAGTATAAGGAACAAGTTTATCTGTTAGTGTGAAAACCTCAGTCTTTGAGTCACATTTGCAAAAGAGACTAACATGAGAACAAGCATCCTTCTAATAAAAAATGTCTGGTGGCTTTTGATTTCCTGCAGTATATGTTTCAGATGTGGCCAGGCACAGTGGCTGACATCACAGCTGTAACCCCAGCACCTTAGGAGATTGAGACAACAGGATCACTTGAGGCCAGGAGTTCAAGACCAGCCTGAGCATCACAGCAAGACCCTCATTGCTTTAAAAAAAAAAAAAAAAAAAAAACAGCTGGAGGTGGCAGTGTGCTCCTGTAGTCCTAGCTATTGGGGAGGCTGACGCAGGAGGACTACTTGAGCCCAGTAGTTGGAGGCTGTAGTTAACTATCATGCCACTGCACTAAGCGTAGGTGACAGAGCAAACCCTGTTTCAACAACAACAAAAGAGTTTCAGCTGTCTTTGCATGTATGTACTCAGAGCCTGGCTATCAGGCCTGAAGGAAGCGCTCTGACAGTGTTTCAAGTGGAGCCACATAGTGTGGCCTTTAAGTTGCCTCGTTTGTTTGAATGAGAAAGAAGTTGTCGTTTAATAGACAACAACAACAGAGTTGCTGATGAGTAGAACCAAGACTAGGCCACATTTATCTGCCACATCAGTGATTCTGAAATAGGGCAGAAGGAGGGGAAGATGTTTTGTAATCCACTTTACATCTCTTAAGCAGCTTACTTTATAGTAAGCACAATATTCTTCACACATGAATATGATATGCTTGGTATTGCTGTTTCACAGGATGTGGTTGAAAATGCCGATACATGTTCTGACATTGTTTCCACACTCAGTACACATGGAGTTTGTCCTCTGGTTAATGACATTGACCATGACTGGTAGCGTCTGTCCCAGATTACTGGCTCTGACTCTGTGTGGGCTGCCTGCCTACTTTTCTCTAAACAAGTTTACCTATCTCTAACTGCTGCATACTCATTTCTTAAGTGTGATAAAGAGTACATACCATAAATTTTAACCATTTTTAGTTATATATTTCAGTGGTATTAAGTACATTCACATTGTTACATAACCATCCCACCAGCTCTCTCTCCAGAATTTTTCATATTCCCAAATGAATTCTTTACCTGTTAAACAATAATATCCCATTCTCTTTGCCTGCTAGTTTGGCAGTTGCCATTCTACTTTCTGTCTCTATGAATCTGACTACTCTAGGTACCCCTTATAAGTGGAGTCATACAACATTTGTCCTTTTGTGACTGTCTTACTTCAAGTAGCATAATATCTTCAAGGTTTATCCATATTATCGCATGTGTCAGAATTTCATTTTTAAGGCAAAATATATTCCATTGTAAGTATATACCATATTTTGTTTGCTCATTCATCCATCACTTGATACTGGGCTGTTGCCCCCATTTGGCTATTGCAAATAATGCTGTTAGGAACATCGATATACAGATACCTGTTTGAGTTCCTGCTTGCCATTGCATGTATACCGAGAAGTGGAGTTGCTGGATCATAAGGTAATTGTATGTTTAATCTTTTTGAGAAACTGCCATACTATTTTCCATAGTGGCTGTACCATTTTCCATTTCTACCAGCAGTGAACAAGAGTTCCAGTTTCAACACATCTTCACTAGTACTTACTTTCTATCTTTTTTTTTTTTTTTGGCTTAAATAATAGCCATCCTATTAAATATGAAGTGTTACTTCATTGTGGGTTTGATTTGCATTTCCCTAATGCACACTTTTGTCCTGTTTGTGTTTGTAAGAAGCCAGCAAGTATGAGCTTTCCAAGCCACCTCACCTGCAGATAGGTATTATCTACTGTGAGTGCTTCCTTTAGCCTGCCTTTTCTTTTTGCATGCTCTGACTTGGCTCTCTTCCACACTCTTCATCCATTACCTCAAGAGCAAATGAAGCTAGCACCAGCCTTTCTCTCAAGCTTACAAAATTTTTGTAACTATTTGCAAGACATATTGTTGTTTCAAACTCAGCATGGGCAAATGGAGTACATCATCTTCTTCCCTCTAGATTTCCTATATCTGTTAATTGAGCATCTGTGACCCATTTTCCTCTATTTCTGTGAATTTTGCCTTTGTACTAGCTCTCTGAGTATACACCTTTTATGTGCTTCCCAGCCCAGATTACACTACCTAGTATACACTAGACTAGTTCAGGCTTATCACAACTGGCCTTTGTGTCTCAGATGTCGTGTTTTCTTCCTCCCTACTTTCCCATTTTATCTGTACACATCTAGAGTTATTGGCCAAGGATAATACTGATCTTTTTACTCCCTTGCTTATATGATTGGCAGGGTTCACCCTTGTCAGAGAACAAAGCCTGAATTCATTGTAGCTGTGTCTCCTGTTGTTCTTCCTTGCTCAGTTTACACTTCTGGATACTGTTGGGTTTTTTGTGTTCCTAAAAAAACATTGAAAGCAAAGGTCTTTAACCTGGGTTATAAGGCTACGCAAAGAACCCCCGATTGTGACGTAGGTGTGCATGTTCCTGTGAGCGTTCCATGGTTTTCTGCAGATTCTCGAAGGAGTCTGTGATGTGAAAGTCCAGCTCTGGAGTGTCCTAACTGCTTTGCTCATGTTTTTTTCATATAACTAGATTCCCTGCCTTACCATCTTCTCTTAAGCATATTGTCTGGTTTTAAAGGCTACCTCATATACCAACACTTCCGTTGAGCTTTTCCCATATTCTTAAGCAGGAATTATTTTCATGTTGGGAACTTTCTTTTGTGGATTTTAGTTATTTGTATACCTACTGTATTACACAAATTAATCAGTGTTTCCCAACCTATAGGCCATGGTTTGTGGAGTTATCTCACTGAATCTGATAATCCATAGACTCATATGGATATATGTATATATCTATCATCCTGGCATGTCGAGGCTTCATAACCCAAGGCATTTTGTGTTAAAATCACACTTACAGACCATGGGATGTATTACGCAAATTGTAATCAGAGTCATGTCTTTTTCACCTTCCTGTCTGTTGCTGTACCTTAACCCGGTTCCTTGCCTAAAGTGAGCACTCCGTAATGCTGCTGGCTAGCTGTGTGGATGGGTTAGTGTGTAGCTGACACAAGAGAGCTTTAAGGAGCCTTCTTCTGCTAGATTTCCCAAGTGTGGTGCAGAAGTCCTGAATTACTTGAAATCTTAATGTTTTTCAGTGTGGGTTTTACTTTTAAATATTTGTGAATGAAATCTAATTCAGAAGAGAGAACTTGCTCAGATTTGCGTAAGCTTCTTATGTTCTTGGAGACAGTGAGCCTTCTCAGGACATCATTGTTAATTAACTGCTGGTGATTAAAACCACAGGATCCTAGTAACTGACAGAGCCAGGAACAAACAAACAGTAGTGTTTTTCAGTTACCCCATTTTGATATTTAAAAAATGGGTATCCACAGTTTCATATTTTTTTGTGTCGTTTCATTAATACCTTATTTTCTAAATATTTTTGTCTAAATCAAACAATGACTGTTTTCCAACAAATCTTTCTTGAAGATGTTAAAAAACACTTTCCCAAACTTACTCAATTTAAGGCTAAAAAATTGTTAAACAATTACTATTGAATTCTGAGACAACGTTAAGAATAAGAAGAGGTGGCACAGTGGCTCGTGGCTAGAATCCTAATGCTTTGGGAAGCCAAGATGGGGGGATTGCTTGAGGCTAGGAATTCAAGACCAGCCTAGGCAACATTGCGAGACCCTTGTCTCCAAAAATCTTTCAAATAACAGCTGGGCACGGTGGCACATGCCTGTAGTCCCAGCTACCCAGGAGGCTGAGGCAGGAAGATTGCTTGAGCCCAGCAGTTTGAGGCTGCAGTGAGGTATGATGATACCACTGTACTCCAGCCTGGGGTGACGGAGCTTATTTGTCTGAAAAGGAAGGAGGTGGGGGAAGGAGGGAAAATGAAAGGAGAAAGAAGAAAAAGGGAAAAGAACAAGAAGAGACTCTTGAGGGGGAAATTTTTGGTGGACTGTAAGTGGGGAAACCTTGGGTCCTCTGTTTTGAAATATTTATTACTTTCATCAAATTATTTTGCCTCCCTTGGCCTCAGGAAAGGGAGGCAGAGCTACAATCCTAAAGGAGTCTCTCCACTTTTTTCTTCAGAATCACTGAGGATAATGAATTCAAAGATGATTCATTAAGTGTCCACCATGAACCATGCACTGGGGAGATCCATGAAACAGATGCAATTTGGTTTTCAGGAAGCTTATGGTCTTTCAAGCAAATAAAACTATAAATACAATATAGTCCACATACACGTATGCTCTCCAAAAATCAAACCTCACTGAGTGTGTTTTCTTCCTCTCTCAAATGGCAACATGCCTTCTCACAGGTCTGTAAAAAGGTCAGTCTATGTGATGGTACTTTAAAGTATCATGAATCTAGAAATAAAATGAGTTATTTTACAGCATTTTTTTTTTTTTTGAGACAGTGGCTGGGTCGCCCAGGCTGGAGTGCGGTGGCACTGTCTTGGCTCACTGCAACCTCTGCCTCCCAGGCTGGTGTCAGCCTCCTGAGTAGCTGGGATTACAGGCGCCCATCACCATGCATGCCCAGCTAATTTTTGTATTTTTTCTGGAGACAGCATTTTGCCGTATTGCCCAGGCTGGTCTTGAACTCCTGAGCTCACAGTTGCCAAATTCAGTAACTTGTTTTTGTTTTGTATCTACTTTGACTTCTCTGTAGCAGATTCTGTGAAGCTCTAATCTAAGTTCTCTGGCTCTTAGACACTGTTGAGTGCCGTCTCTGACTTCTCTATTCTCTGTGTTTTACACATACACACACTATATGAACTAAAATAGAAAGTTGTTATTCTGGCCCAGTGTCTCTGTATATATAACATTTGTGACCCAATCAGAAATATATGTAGCACTGAAAATACTGGATGCAGTATAGTGTTCCATTTAGTGTCATTCCCGTCTCTACTAATTACAGCATGCATTGTCCAAGTGAAAACACATTTCATTGCCTACTGTGCAAGATCCTATGGTAGGCTTATTGACCGACCTAGTATTTCCACATTTCACATAAAAGCTATGAGTTCTTTGAGGACAAACTGTTTCACTGCTTCTGCTTTTAAGGCTTGGTACAGTGTTTTTTACATAGAAGATACTTAACACATTTTTTAAAAAATAAAAGAAGGAAAGAAGCATTCCAGCATGGTGAGCATTACGTCTTCACACTGTTTTCCTCTTCTAGAAAGTAACAGCAGATTTTAAAATATTTTCCATTTAAAAAAAAAAAAAACAACTCAGGATAAGCGCCCATGTCACAACTACTGTGGTGGCTACAATAAAAAAGTTAACAAAAACAGGTGTTGACAAGAAAGTAGAAAAATTGTCAAATGGTACAGCCACTTTGGAAAACAGTCTCTGACGGTTCTTTAAAGTATTAAACATAAAGTTTTTTATATCTAACTCAGCAGTTCCAGTCCTAGGTATATCCTAGGAGAATTGAAAGCATGTCCACACAAAAATTCATGTATGAATATATTCACAGCAGCATCATTCATCACAGTCAGAAAGTCAAAAGCCCACATCTCTATCAACTGATGCATAGATAAGTGAAATATGGATATATCCGTACAGTAGAATATTATTTGGAAATAAAAGAAGTAAAGTACTGTAACATGCTACAACATGGGCGAACCTCAAAAACATTTTGTTAAGTGAAATAACCCAACATGAAACATTAAATAATGTATGACTTTATTTGTATAAAATGTCCTGAGTAAGCAAATTTGTAGAGGCCAAAATAGATAATCATGGCTGTCTAGGCACTAGGGGATAGGGGATGAGGCGTGACTACTAACAGGCATAGGGTTTCTTTCTGTCAAGATAAAAAGGTTCCAAAATTAGATAGCGGTAATGGTTACACAGCTCTATGAATATACTAGTACTATTGAATTATATATATTAAATGGGTCAGTTTTCTAGTATGTGAATTACATCTCAAAGATGTTAAAATGCAAAATAATTCTCACACACACACACGCACGCACACACAAACGAAATGCAATGTGGCGACTTGGATGGGATCTTGAAATGGTGAAAGAACACTCGTGGGAAAACAAGTGAAATTCAGATAGGTATGGAGTTTACTTAATAGTAATGTACCATTGTTGGTTTCTTAGTATTGACAACTGTGCCACGGTTATGTAACATGTTAACGTTGGCGAAACTGGTGAGGAAGGGAGGGGAGATAAACGGGAACTTCCTGTGCTGTCTTTGCAACCTGAATTTATTTCTGTTTTTTATGTATACTATTTTTTATCATCCTGTAGTTACAAAATAAGTTTATCAAGGTAAATTTTTTTTTAAAATAAAAGAAATATGTAACCATTGAAGAAAATTTGGGAAACTATAGGAAAGTTAAAAGGAACGTAAATTGTCTTCTTGTGGTCATCGAGATGTAACCACCCAATTGAAAATACAGTCAGATTAGGAGATTGCACTACAGAGGTGTAACATGTTCAAGAGATTTTTGGCTGCCACTGTGTGTAAAAATTTTAAGACTGTATAATATATACTAATTGTTAAGAACTGTGATGATCTGAGACTTTACCCTACTTGCAAGCTAGCAGGTTAACTTACATCCTGACACAATTTCATGGGTACTGGCTGAAGTTAAGGGATTCTAGGGTCAGAGGGAGATAAATCCATTACCCATTGCATAGCCAGCAGCATCAGCATTACCTTCTTGTTGGATCCCCTTGCTTCCTAAGCCCCATGCAGGCAACACGAAGGGGTCCAGGTTGATGCCGTGTCACAGCTGAGAAATCTAAACCTTAAGAAACCTGATGATTTTTTAAAGAAAAACACTTAAGCAGAATGTTTTACTGACTTTAGGTCAGCTGGCAGTAATTACCTGCATGTATGCCTTATTTTACCTCACTGGGAAAAAGATAAATGTTATATTAGAGACTTCTGACTTTATGTGTTTGCTGCTCTGGGCTGAGAGAATGTTTAGCTCTCTCCTGTAATGTGTGCTTCAGTATTATAACTCATCAACAAAAGGCGTATGTCCCAAATTTCCACTTGCTGCCATCGATTTCTGGCCAGAAACAAACTTCTTTGAAGCATTTATTATGTCAGCGTTAGCCACTGAATCAATCTGCTGAAGGACTGGGGATGGGTAGCATGTAAGAACCAGCAGCTAGAGCCTGGGACCCGACTCCTTGCAGGAAACCCTTAGAAGACTCCACTGGCATTAGCTTGTTCTTGGCAGCTTGGACAACTGTGTTAGAAAGGAGAAACCTGAATTTTTATGCAGTGGTTAGTAAGCCTGTATGACCTTTGCCGTTGACTGAGACATTATCTTTATTATACTGGACAGAAGCAAACCTGCCCTTGGCTTCAGAAGGAAACAGTATTTATTGTCTTCTGAGGATGTTTGATATACAAACAGTCTCGAGTAGATGGTCTAGAATAAAAGGTCCAAGAGGGCGTTTGCTGACAAAACCTGCAGAAATGCAAGGGGGACATGGAGACTTGTTTCCCAACGTGAATATGTTCTCATCACTGTTACTCAGAAATTATTATATTTAAAGATACTTAACTTTAATTTTGTTCTGCTAATGCGTTGTATATAACTTTGCAAAATAAGAAACTCACTTTATGTAACACATGTGCCTAAAATGACAGGAAAAGTATAGAGAGTCTTAGTAACTTGCATAGTCAGGGCAAAGAATGTTCACTTCACTCATTGGTTATGGAATGGCATGTGGTATTGAGAGGGTAATGAAAAGTATTCTAAGAAACAGAATTTTAGTAGGATTTTCTAAAATGTTGGCCAAAAAACTTGTCAGAGGTCGTGGTAGGAGACAGTAATATAGTAATTTGTAGTAGTTCATTTCCACATTCTTGACTCTGTCACTAAAGGATCATCTGAGCTCTTTTATTTCTGTTAGCTATCTAAACTTGTTGCTGTATTCATGCAGCCTCTTATAGGAATAATCTGGGGGCGGGGGTGGAGAAAAGCAGTTTTTTCCCTTCCACCTTAAAAGTATAGTTTTGTATTGTACAATGGTTCTATTTGCAGAGAAACTTATTTCACAGTAAGTAAAATTTGGCTCATTTCAAATGAAATGCAGTTTAAAATTAAGAGAAAATTCTTCTCTGAATGACTTTTTTTTCTTTTAAAGAAAATGTGTTGTTTCAGTTATTTCAAAGATGTGGATATGGTGTTGGTAAAGTTACAAAATTTGTGATTACTTCTTTATTGTGCACACCTAAAAGTACATTTCAGAAAGGATATATATTTTTAAATATGTGTAATCCCAGGGAACCTGCTGAAGATTCAGTTCCATTGAGGATTACTTTTAAATTTTTGGCATCATTTTGGAACACACCAAGAACTGAACCCTTGATGGGCCCTGGTTGCTGCTGTTTATCCTAATAGTAAAATAGCTGAACAGAGTAAATGATAAAGTGATTTGTTTCATGTGGTTGTAGTTTGCCTGGTTATTTGCAAGCAGTTTAATTCCTTTCATATATTTTATTTTCAAACAGTTACAATTTGACAAAATGTCCTCTAGCTTTCTGCCTTATGCCACTTAGCAGATATAGTAAAACTGTTGATCTTTATCAGCAGAAGAGTTTAATATCTTCTCACTAAAGTGATCAGAAATATATTTTAGAGGTTATTGAATAAAATCAAGGCTTCTGTCTTTGAGCATTACAAATATTCAAAACTACTTGGTAGTTTTAGATATTTCTGCTTATATTATTTAGAATTATAGGTGAGTATCTCAGTTTTAACGATTAAAGGGTTATAATGTTAAGGTGCTTGGTAATTGTGAAGACTAAAATTTATATTTTATACTTCTGTTTTTGAGAATGTATTTGTTTTCAGCTTTATTGTAGTATAAATTTCCATACAACAAAATTTACCAATGTAAGTTTATAGTTTGGTGAGCTTGGACAAATACCTAAATTCCTTAATCACTACCTCATCATCATAGGAACATTTCTGTCAGCTCAGAAGTTCCATTCTGTCTCCCTATAGTCAGTCTTCTCCTTCAGTCCCTGCTGATCACTAACGTTTTCTTGCCACTATAGCTTTTCTTTTATAAATCTTGAATAGATAGAACCATACAACAGGTAGTCTTTTGCATCTGGCTTTTTTTTTTTTGGTGGGGGAGGGGGGGCCTTACCATAATACTCTTGAGTTTCATCCATGCTATGTGTCTCAGCAGGTCATTTCCTCTTATTGTGAGTCTATAGCATTGTATGGCTGTGCTACAATTTGCTTATCCATTTACCGTTGGATGGCAATCTGGGCTGTTTCTAGTTTGGAGCTCTCATGAATTAAAGTGCTTTTAAAATTCCAGTACAAGTCTTTGTGTGACAGATTTCGATTCCTCTTCGGTAAATGAATAGGATGGTGTAGTATATGTAAGTATATGTTTGACATTATAAGAAGTTGCTAAACTGCTTTCCCAAGGTAGCTATACTATTTTGCGTTCTTTCAGCAGCGTTTCTGTGTTCTAGTTGTTCCACATCTTTGCCAACATTTCATAGTATCAGTCTCAAATTTTAACTGTTGTAATGAATGTCTGTTGGTATGTCCTTTTGATTTTAATTTACATTCTCCAATGGATTAATGATGTTGAGGATTTTTGGCGGGGGGCGGGGGTGGGGTGGCGGGTGCTTATTTGCCTTTTATCTGTGTCTTTAAATAAAATGTTTATTCAAATCTTTTGCCCATTTAAAAAAATCATACTGCTTTGTTATTACATTGTAAGAGTTTGTTTTATTTTTAAATATTCCGGGTAGGAGTGCTCAGCAGATAATTGTCTTATAAATATTTTCCTTCACTTTTTAGTTTGCCTTTTTGTTTTCCCAACAATGGCTTTTGAGGAGTAAAGTTTTTAAGGTTGACATAGATTTATCTGTTTTTTTCATGTTTTAAAAGTACTACTAAGAAATCTTTGTGTAACCCTAGGTCCCATAAAAATGTTTCCCTGTGTCGTCTTTAGGAGTCTTAGAGTTTTAGGTTGAACATTTAGATACATAATCTCTTCTGAGTTCATTTTTATAGGTGGTAAGGTTTGAGGTAAGATTTTAGATCTTGGGAAGTTTTGTTTGTTTACATATTAGTATCCAGTTGTTACAGCATCATTTGTTCATAAGACTATTTTTTCCTCATTAAGATATCTTGGCATCTTTGTCAAATCAGTAGGCCATATCTGTGAAGGTCTGTTTGTGTATTCTCTCTTCTCCGTCTTTGATCTATATGTCTGTCTTTTAATATCATACTGGTTTGATTAGTGCAGCTTTTATAGTAAGTCTTGAAATCATGTAGTGATCAATTTGAGGACAATTAACAACTGTATTTGAGTCTTGTGATCTGTAAATATGGTATCTTTGTATTTAAGTCTGCCTCAATTTTGCTCAACAGTGTTTTATAAAGTTTACAGAGTACGAGTCTTACTCATATTTTCTTAATCCCTAATTATTTTATATTTATTATGCTATTGTAAATGGTATTACTTTTAGTTTTAATTTCAATTTCTAATTGTTCGTTGCTAATATAAAAACCTAGCATTAGTTTTTTTTTAATGTTGACTTTGTGTCTGGCAACCTTGCTATTCTTAATACATCATTTATTCCAGTATTTTAATAGATTCATTAGTATTTTCTGCATAGGCAGTCACGCCATTTGTGAATAAGCAAAGTTTTACTTCTTCCTTTCCAATGGTACGCATTTTTTTTCTTTTTCTGCTTTACTGCACTTGCTAGGGCCTCCAGAACATTGTTGAATAAAAGTGATGAGAATCGACATCTTTGGTTATTGTTCTTATAGTGAAAGCATTTAGCCTTTCACCAATAAATATCATGTAAACCGTAGGTTTTTGTCAGGTTGAGTAATTGCCTTTGTGTGCCTAGTGTTCTGAGAGTTTTATCATGAATAGATGTTGAATTTTGCTATTTTTTTTTTTTTTTTTAGACAGATTTCTTTCTTTGTTGCCCGGGCTGGTGTTCAGTGGCACAGTCATGGCTCACTGCAACCTCTGCTTCCTGACTTCAAGTGATTCTCCTGCCTCAGGCTCCTAAGTAGCTGGGATTACAGGGACCTACAACTACATCCGGCTAATTTTTTTATTTTTAGTAGAGACAGAGTTTCAACATGTTGGCCAGGCTGGTCTTGAACTCCTGACCTGAAGTGATCTGCTTGCCTCGGCCTCTCAAAGTGCTGGGATTACAGGCATGAGCCACCACTCCCAGCCTCAAATTCTTTTCCTCTAATGATGGTCATTAGTTCATGAGGTTTTTGGTTGGCTAAACTGATTTTACAAGTGATGAACCAACCTTGCATTCCTGGGATGAACCCATTTGGTCATGATATATTAATCTGTTTTATATATTGCTGGATTCCATTAACCTAAAATTTGGTTAAGGTTTTTTGTGTCTTTATTCCTGAGGAATATTGATCTATAGTTTGCTATAGCTGTCTGGTTTTGATTTCAGAGTAATGCTAGGCTCATAAAATGAGCTATGTTTGCATGTTCTTACTCATAAGTGGGTGTTGAACAATGAGAACACATGGACACAGGGAGGGGAACACCACACACGGGGGCCTGCCAGAGGGGTAGGTCGGGGAGCTAGGGGAGGGAGAGCAGGAAGTGGGGGGAGTAGGGAGAGGTAACATTAGGAGAAATACATAATGTAGACGACAGGGGGATCGATGCAGCAAACTACCATGGCATGTGTATACCTGTGTAACAAACCTGCACAATCTGCATGTGTATACCTATGTAACAAACCTGCACAATCTGCACATGTGCCCAGAACTTAAAGTATAATAGGAAAATGAGCTGCGTTGTAAATACTTTTCTTCTATTTTCTGTAAGAGCTTGTGTAGAGTTGGTATTTCCTTCTTAAATGTTTGGCGGTATTCACCACTGTAGTCATCTGGGCCTAAAGTTTTCCTTGTAATAAAGTTTTAAACTATGAATTAAATTGCTTTAATAGAATAAGGCTATTCAGATTATTTATGTTTTCTTGAGTGAAATTTGGTAGTTTGTGTAGTATCATGGAATGCTGCTGTTTCATCCAACTTGAATTTATAGCAGTAATGTTCATGATACTTTATTTTTTCGGTATCTATAGGTTCTGTAATGGTGTCACTCTGTAATTCCTAATTCCTGTCATCTGTAGTATTGATTTTGCTTTTGATTAGCCTCACCAAAGTTGCATTGATATTATTGACCCTTTAAAGGAACTAGCTTTTGGTTTCATTGATTTTATTGTTCTTATATTTTCTATTTCATTGATTTCTGTTCTTTATTTTCTTTATCATGCTTGCTTTGAGTTAATTTGCCCCTCTTTTTCTAGTTTCATAAGGTAGACGTTTAGATCACTGATTTGAAATATAGGCATGTAATATTATAAATAGTGCTGTTAACACTGCTTTAGTTATATCCCACAAATTTTTATATGTGGTGTTTTAATTTTTATTCAATTCAAAATATTTTCTTATTTTTCTTGATATTTCTACTTTGATTCATTGGGTTATTTAGAAGTTTAAAAAAAATTTTTTTTCAAATATTTGAGTTTTTTCCAAGTATCTTTTGTTTTGGATTTCTGATTTAATACTGTTGTGATCACAGAGCATACTTTTTATGATTTTAATTTTCTTATGTTTGAGACTTGTTTTGTGCTACAGAATGTGTTTGCTGTATTTGAGGTTTGTTTTATGTCATAGAATATGAATATTCATCATGCACTTGAAAAGAATGTGTCTTATGCTGTTATTGGGTGGATTGTCCTATATTGTGTCAAACTGATTCATGTTTTTCAAGTTTTCTCCATCTTGCTGATTTTGTTTCTTTTTTGCTTTGTCAATTAAGAGAGGAGTATTGAAATCTTCAATGGTAATTTAAAAAATTTTAAATGTAATGAAAATAAAGTTATAATGGTAAGATGGTTGGGAGGTATAAAGACTATATTTAAACTCTTTTTAATTTAGAAGGGGTATTTGCTTTTTAGAATAACACAGACTTGGCATTCCAGTACCAGTCCTGCTATTTATTACTTCAGCAACCCCTCTGAGCCTGTTTATTTTATTTTATTTTATTTTATTTTATTTTATTTTATTTTATTTTATTTTATTTTATTTGAGATAGAGTCTTGCTCTGTTGCCCAGGCTGGCGAAGCGTGATCTCAGCTCACTGCAACATCTGCCTCCTGGGTTTAAGCGATTCTCGTGCCTCATCCTCTCGAGTAGCTGGGATTACAGGCATGTACCACCGTGCCCTGGTAATTTTTGTATTTTACTAGAGGTGGGGTTTCAACATGTTGGCCAGGCTCTACTGGAACTCCTGGCTTCAAGCAATCCTCCCACCTCAGCCTCCCAAACTGTTGGGATTACAGGCATGAGCCACACCAAATATGTATTTTAGTATTTAGTCAGTTTCATTTGTTAACTTTTTTTTATTTTACTCTTGGCCTACACTCTGGCCTTCATCTTTGTGTATCTTTTCCTGTTGCTTTCGTATGCCTAATTTTTATTCTCTTTAGAGCCTTAATTGAGTATAGATCGTGGAAAAAAATTGTTTTTTTCCTTGACATAAGTTTGCTCACCCTGTGTTAAAGAAAAAGATAGGAATGTTGGTACAGTCAACATGATTTTGACAGCTATGAAATTATCTCACAGTACTTCAGTGTCTGAAACTCAGTGTTTTCCTTCTCTCAGATAAACCGAGAAAACTGGTGTACGATAGAGCCATGCCCTGACGCAGCGTCCCTTTTGGCTTCCAAGCAGAGCCCAGGTAAGCCGAGATTGTCCATTCATTTTCTGGAGCTGCAGGCCCACTCTAACAGATCATTTTCTTTGAAGATCTGCCTTTCCTTAGCATGTTATACAATAAATCAGAGGAAGGGATATGTGTGATTTAGGTTTGTAGGTATTTTGTCTCACAGTTGAAGATGAGTACGTCATTACCTTAATTTTATTTTGGTAGTAACAGACGTCGTAGGTGGCTTTATGATTCATTCATTTGTGAAGGCATCTGTGACGTGTATATACATGTGACATAGGTTTTTTTAATCTGGTAAAATGTTATATAAATACACTATTAAGAACCAAACCTGAAGTTCTCAATTTTGACTGCACATTGGAATTATCTGGCTGAACAAGCTTTAAAAATATACTAGTGCCTGGGTCCTACTTCCAGAGATTCTGATTTAATTGGGTGGAGTGTAGCCTGGATATCAGAATCTTCACAAGCTCCTTTGGTTACCTTACCATTATGAATCCAGGGTTGAGAACCATTACACTTCGGATGTATGGTCAGGATTTGAGTCTTTCCTTAAGTATCTTCTGAGTTATTACTAACAACTCTTGAGGGTGAGATGCTCTTAAGTCCTTCCTTGCTAATGATGCAGCACATGGCTTGTGGTTACTTCGGATTCCCAACTTCTAAACCGGGTCCAGCCTCTAACTCGGTGACGTAAAGTATGTTCCCTAATGTCTGTGTGCTCTATTGTCTCCCATCTGTAAAGTGTTAGCTTGTCTCATTTTGAGGGTGTTACACAGATGACATGATGAGTATTCCCTATGCCTGTTCCTACGGCTGCTAAGTGAATACTAGTAATTTGCATTGAGTTTTTTTAGTCTGCTTTACCCAACAGACCTCTGTTTGCTTTCCCAATTTTTACCGCCCAGCTTTAAAAATTACCTGGTCTTCATTTGCAGGTCTTTTTAGAAATGGTTTAGGTGTAGTTACCCTCCAGCAGTATTAAATTTAAAAACAAATTGTTTTGAATCCTCTAAGTGCAGAGGAGTTTCCTACTGATTCTCAATTCTTTGACTTTACTACAAAGGAAATATTAGAAATACTAGAAACAGATATAAAAAGTTTTCTCTATTTTTGTCTCATTTTTGAGAGTAGGTAAAGGATACCATGCCATAGGGTCCAAGTTTTACAAGATTGACCCTGTTCACAGATTTAGCTGATACTTCCCCCATGTAGCCTCCTGGAACCTTCTGCTTAAACGTGTACCACTTACTACTGTGTTTTGGTTCCTTAAATTGTTTGGGGTTTTTACTAAAAGTGTAATTACAACCACCCAAGAGTGATTCTGCCAAGTAAAGGTTAAATGAAGTTGCTCATAGTTTGAATATTCATAGGAAGGAAAGATCGCCACACATCATAGTTTAATTTCTGTATTTATAGAAATGATTTTTGAACCCCTGAACATTTTCCCCAGGACACAATTTTGAATTTTGTAGACCTACTCCACACACTAACCCCAAGCATAAGCAATTTAGTCTTTTTAGAGTAGTTTTTTTAAAATTTCAATTTAAAAATTGTAGATCAGAATTATGCCACTGAGCTTCAGTAGCTACTGAGCTACTGAGATTTTGATTTTAGGCATAGTGTTTTTGTGAATCCCAGCTACTTTGTTTAGCAAGTTTCTCTATTTTACTTTATAAACACTTCCTCAAGGGAGCAGTAGCATTAGACCAAATAAGATAATGTCTTTTGGCCGGGTACAGTGGCTCATGCCTGTAATCCCAGCACTTTGGGAGGCCGAGGTGGGTGGATCACAAAGTCAGGAGTTCAAGACCAGCCTGGCCAATATGGTGAAACCCGTCTTGACTAAAAATAAAAAAATTAGCTGGGTGTCGTGGCACGCACCTGTAGTCCCACTTACTCAGGAGGCTGAGGCAGAAGAATTGCTTGAATCCGGGAGACGGAGGTTGCAGTAAGCCGCGATGGCATCACTGCACTCCAGCCTGGGTGACAGAGCAAGGCTCCATCTCAAAAAAAAAAGATACTGTCTTTTAAAATCACTTTGTATACTTGTCAGTAATGGATAAATTACAAGACGGGATTATGATTAATGTGACGTAACAGAGCCCACTGTGTCAGCAGTGTGTTTTCCTACCCTTTCCCAACAACAATTAGTTAGCATGTTATTTTAAACCCCAGTTACTAGATAACACCTTTTAAAAAGTTTGTATTATCTTAGCTTCCAAAAAGCTAATAGCTCAGTACACAAAAATTATAGACAAATTTACATATGGGTCATAAAATTGGACTGGCCCTAGCTGTGCCCACCTTTAAGGTACTGTCATCGGGATACTTACTGAATCATACATTAAAGATGAATGAAGCCGTAACTTTGTTAGACACATGTATCACACACCTGCTATGTGCTGGAAACCAGAGTTCTGGTTACTATATGTATAAATTATTTCTGTCACTATGGCTCCTGTAGGGAAATAGCAGTCATCCCTTGTCACTGTTATGGAAATGGCAACTGAGAGGAGTGCAATTACTTTTTGCCTGGAATTTTTCTTCTAATAAGTAGTCAGACCTGGATTTAAGCCCAAGCAGTCTAACTCTAAAACCAGAGCTCTTTACTCTTGTTTGTACTTTGATATGCTGCTGCCCTTTATTCATTAGGAAGGGGACATGGAAGAAAGAAAAGATTTTATTAATTTTGAAAACTTATCAATATATGTGACCCAGGGTGTGGCTTAGCTCTGCCTTTAGGGATTGTTCCCACCTGCCCCTGCCCCGTAATGTTGGGGGGGTTATAATGGTTTATGGTCCCTCTCTGTCCATCTTACTCCTTTTTTCTGTACTTCCCCCTCTTCCCCTCCTCAACACTTGGCTTGATCTCACAGAGCAGACTGTCATCCCAAACTCGGTTTGTCATCCCTTGTGGTGCTGGCTTGAATTTATTTTTTGGGTGAAGTATTCCTACCAGGGCTGAATCTGGATCTTCCCCATGAATTTTCCATTCGAATGTCATGAGCTGGTTTGTTTTCCAGTCTGGAATTTGGACGTGGTCTGTTAGACAGCCAGCTGGACAGCGAGCAGCTCAGCGTAGTTGCTGTGACAGCCCTTTCTTTTCTTGGCCAGCCCCCCTGTTTTTCCCTCAACCACGGAAAGGCATTTTTTATTTTTTCAAGTGGGGAAAGGAGAAGGAATAGATCACACCCACCAACTCCTCTTAAGTTACTGCATACTCTAGGAAATGTGGAAAAAAACCCTCCAGAATACCCATGGTTTCCAGTATGTTAAAGGAGGGCTGTTCCCATTGAATTAACACACTTCGAGGTAGTTTGAACCAAGACTGAAACAAACTTAGGTGATTTTTGTTTTAACTGAAAGATTTTCAGATTAATCCATGAGCCCTGTTTCACTTCCTATGACTTTTTTAAATGTAATTCTTTGTTGAAATTGTCTTCTAATATGTTCGTTTCTGCCATAAGACAGTAAACTGCCTCCCTGACAACACTAAGCATTTCTTTTTATTTGGATACTCTGCAGTATTTAGCTAGATGCCTAACTAGTAGAAAAAGTAATTTTATTGACAAATGATTTATGACCTATACTAATGCAGTGCTTTGTTGACCCTTGCTCTAAGCTACCAGGGCAAATAATTTATTGATTATCACTAATCAATAAATGTTAATTAGAAAACTATTTCTTCCCACTGTCTCTCAACACACAGCATAATTATCATGCAAGCATAGACTCTAATAATCAAAGGAGACATTGGAAGTTATCCATTCCAGTCTTCACTTCCCTCTCTGTGTAGATACCCTTTCTGTAATATCCTGATACAGCCATTCACTCTCTGTTCCAACCCTTCTGGTAAAGTGGAAGTTCACTACAGCCTCCACCTCCTGGGTTCATTAGTCATTACTTTAGGGGGCTACCCAGCCTATTGCTCAGAAGCCCCATTGTATTGAAGCTCTGCAGCTCACACTCAGTGGCCTTTGTTCTACCCCTGGAATAGCACACTATGACCATCTTTAAGCACATTCTCCTCAAGCTCCTTGGCTAGCTGAATGTATCTCAGATGTTTTGACTGTTGTGACCCCATTACTATGTACACATTTTTGTTTATCCATGTTCTACTTTAGATGTTATCTAGGAACAAGCGGAATCCCGAGGGTGTGGTCTGGATGGTGCATAGTGACGGGATTGTTCCCGTTTTGGATGCCAGTGTACTATTTACTAATAGAGACTAAAACTATTAATGTTTCTTCGGTTTTGCCATCACCTTGTATTGTCAGTTCCTCTTGATTTTGCTTCCCCCAAAACCTCCAGGTAGAGTTCGCTTATCTATTAGATAGCCAGTTTTCCTGCTCTATCCTTGATCACTTAGTGTCACCTACAAGTTTGATAAAGTGTAAACACATTAACATGCTTACAAAAACAGAGATGCATGACTTTTTTAATCTTTTTCTTTTCTTGAAATGGAATCTCTCTCTGTTGCCCAGGCTGGAGTGCAATGGTGTGATCTCAGCTCACTGCAGCCTCCACCTCCCGGATTCAAGCAATTCTCCTGCCTCAGCCTCCCAAGTAGCTGGCATTTCAGGCACCCACCACCATGCCCGGCTAATTTTTTGTATTTTTAGTAGAGGTGGGGTTGGCTAGGCTGGTCTCAATTTCCTGGCCTCAGGTAATCCACCTGCCTTGGCCTCCTAAAGTGCTGAGATTACAGGCGTGAGCCACCACACCCAGCCCATGACTTTTATCCTTAAAGCTTCTTGAAGGAAGCTGATATCCACTCCGTAATGGATCTTGGGTTCTTGGTTTCACCATGTAAAAATCTCTTTAATCATATTGCTAACAAGTCACATGTCACTTTTGTTTACAAGGTTTAATAGCCTGGGCAACATGGTAAAACCCCATCTTGACAAAAAAGCTGGGCATGGTGGCATGTGCATGTAGTCCCAGCTACTTGAGAGGCTGAGGTGTGAGAATTGCTTGAGCCCAGGAGGCAGAGGTTGAAGTAAGCTGAGATCGCACCACCACACTACAGCCGGGCAAAAGAATGAGAACCTGTCTCAAAACAAACAAACAACACAAAACAAGCAAAGTTAGTGAGAGAGAATACCTTGCTTATTTCAAGCTACTAAGTTTTTAGGCTTCCTCGATGTACCAATGTAATATTTCTGTCACAGACCCCTACCTCTGGCTCGCCAGGGTCCCTGTTCTAGTTACTGAACTGAAAACAGATTCTAAATGATATATTTTTCCCCTTTGGCACATTATGCCCACAATTTAAGAGCTATTTATGGTAAGAAAAGTTAAATTTATATTTGTTATTACTCAGTAGAACCTCTGAGTTTAAAACCAATCCTATCACATAGTTGCTAGTAACAGACTTAATGGTTTTGAAGACAAAAGAAAAAAATTCCCTAACTACCAGGAGGAAAACATTACCATTCAGGTATCTAAATAGAGGTAGAATGTGCTTCTAAATCATCCTTTTATCCTTCTGTACCTAGTATAATCATGGCAGACACATAATTGTCCTGTAGGAGCTGTATCAACCTAGAACTGGAATAGCAGAGCTACTAATTTGACTGTGTCCTTTATAGCTTCTTAATATTGAAAAAAAGAAGTAGGGAAGGAAGATAAGTGTGAAAGAGAGATTTAGAAGACTGGTTGCTGGCATGAAAATAAAGTGTTTTTTTTTTCAATATTGGTGAATAAATTCTCTTTTTCAGTATGTGAGAACTTCCTGGATGTTGGACTGGGCAGAGAGTGTACCTCAAAACAAGGTGTACTTAAAAGAGAGTCTGGGAGTGATTCAGACCTCTTTCACTCACCCAGTGATGAAATGGACAGCATCATCTTCCCAAAGGTATTGCATGGACCTTCGTTTCATTTTTTGTCCTGTGCTTTCATGTTCCTATTTGGGCTTCCCAAACTCTTTTCCACCATTTTTTTCCCTCTTGTGCTCATTGCCTTCCCAACATATGTTGTTGCTCTAAATATGTAACTCCTGCTAGTAAGTTGTGATCCAGCTAGTCTTGTAGGGCCTCACCCACTCTGAGAGGAGTGTAAATGTTCTCTTGGAGAAGGAAACACCAGATTGCCAGGGCTTAGAAAAAGGCATTGGACTGGGTGTGATGGCTCACGCCTGTAATCCCAGCACTTTGGGAGGCTGAGGTGGGTGGATCCCTTGAGGTCAGGAGTTCAAGACCAACCATGCCAACATGATGAAACCCCATCTCTACTAAAATTATAAAAATTAGCTGGACTTGCTCACTAGAAGAGGAGGTTGCAGTGAGCCGAGTTTGCACCAATGAACTCCAGCCTTGCTGACAGAGCGAGACTCTGTATCCAAAAAGAAGTGGGGGAGAAAACCAAATTTATTTATTGTGACTAATTACATGCAGATTTTGAAGCTCACATAGAAATCAAAAGAAACGGAAGTTCCTTTTAGAATGAAATAAGTCAGAAGACAGTGAATACTTCTCAGTGGGCAGCAAGGACCGCAGCTCAGACTATATGATGTCATATGTATAAACCAGCTGTAGAGTCATTTCTGGTTAATGTGTTTAGGCCTGAAGCTTCCTGCTGAGTGTGGTTGTATCACTCATCCTCATCTAGCCTGCTTAATTGGAACTTTCTCGATCTTTGCAACTGAGCCCAAGCTTTCTCCCTATTGTAAAGCCCTTCCACGTGAGTCAGCTCAGGTTTTAATATAGTTTGAGGCTGTCTAAGGGAGGTGGGGGTTGGGGACAGTTTGCTCTCTTTCGCTTGTTTGTTTCTAGTCGCAGCAAGCTCTGTTTTGTTCCCCCAAGAATAGAGGGCCTTTTGTTTTCAAGAATACCAGACAGATACAATTTTTAAAAGTTGAAGGAGGCCAGGCACGGTGGATCTTGGCATTTTGGGAGATTAAGGTGGGAAGATCACTTGAACCAAGGAGATAAGCCTCAGCAACATAATGGGACCTTGTCTCTATAAACAATACAAAATTAGCGGACATGGTGGTGCACACCTGTGGTCCCAGCTACTCAGGAGGCTAAGGTGGGAGGATCGCTCAAGTCTAGGAAGTTAAGGCTGCAGTGAGCTGTGATGGCACCACTGCACTTTAGCCTGAGCGACAGAGCAAGGCCTTGTCTCAGAAATAAATAAGTAAATAAATAACACCTACATTTTATACCAGACTGCTTAGGGAAAATCAGAAATGGTAGGTTCACTTTCACCTCTTTATGCATGCTTGAGAATGTCTGAATGGCCTGAGAAGAGATGAGGAGGGTTTTCTTGGTGTTTTTGCTCTACCAAAGTAGTGCGTGAGCAGTAGAGGCTTTGCGATAAGTGTTTGCTCTAGCATGAATAAAACCAAGGGCTTACTTACGCAAAGGAGAGAGACAAACTAATATTGACAGGATACTTACTGTATAGTAGGTACTGAACTAAATTTTTTAAATATTTGATCTCAATTTGTCTGCCTAGCAACCCTGACAAGTAGGTGGTTTTATCCTCCTTATGCTCTTGAGAAAATAAAGGCACTAATGGGTAAAGAAATTTATCCAGAATTACTTAGTGAGCAACTGACTTGAGGTTTGCATCTAGGCCTGACTCTAAAATGTGTTCATTTTTTGTTTTACTCTCAACCTCCCAAAACCTGCTCTAATAGCCAGTGATTAAATAAAAGCATGGCATTGGCAGATAAGCCATTAACTGCTTCTTAAAAGTCTTCCTCAGTGGTCACCCACAGAGTGTGTTCTGTGAAATATCAAATTGTCCTACAGTTTGTTCCCAGATTCTAACCCTCTTCTTCTCTAAAAAATGATCTGTAGGCAAGACATTGCAACATCTTTTTCTGTGAACCACGAGTGATATATGAGATCACTTCCTGCAGCCATTTGTGTGAGGGGCCTCACAGACATCTTTAACTGCCTTAACTGCTTGAGCTCGTAATGTTTGTCGTGACCTTTTCACCTTAACCCTGTCTTTCCATTCAGTATGCCTCCTGGTAAATGAGCTTCATGTCTGTTCTCATAAACGTGTGTGGCTTCCAAGGACTTTCTTTTTCTTAGATCAATGGCATAAAATTTAGATTTTGTTTTTAAAGTGAGAGGAAATCCTAGGATTCTTTTTGGCAATAGCTGAGAGACAAATTACGATTATAAAATATACATGATCTAGGCCAATCTACTATCCAAAAGGATAATTAATGTCTATAGGAAATACTCATATTTGCTGCCTCTCTTCCCAAAAAGAGATAAAGCCTTTCCATGTATTTTTTTCTCCACGTTAGCAGATGTATCTTCAATTGATTTAAAAAGATCAAAATGATTCCTGTAAGATACAAAACCTAAAACATCCTTCTTTCATTTGCACTAGTTTTTCTCAAATGCTTGATCCCGAACCTAAAAATTTACTTAAAAAATAAATAAACCATTTCAGGATAAAAGTAAATGTAAGCCAGGCATGCTAGTTCATGCCTGTAATCCCAACACTTTGGGAGGCTGAAGTGGGAGGATTGCTTGAACCCAGGAGATTGAGGCCAGCCTGAGCAACATAGTGAGAAGCCTGTGTCTACTAAAAAATTTAAAAATTAGCCAGGCATGGTGGCACACACCTGTAGTCCCAGCTGTTCTGGAGGTGGAGGCAAGAGGATCACTTGAGCCTTGGAGTTCAAGGCTGCAGTGAGCTGTGATTGTGCCGCTGCACTCCAGCCTGGGCAACAGATGGAGACCCTGTCTTAAAAATAAATAAAAGTAAATGTATTTACAGAATCCTAATTAAGAAAAGTACAATTGCAGCTGGGCGCAGTGGCTTATTCCTGTAATCCCAGCACTTTGGGAGGCTTAGGCAGGCAGATTCACTTGAAATCAAGAATTTTGAGACCAGCCTGGCCAACATGGTAAAACCCCTTCTCTACTAGAAAGACACAAATTAGCTGGGCGTGGTGGCTGGTGCCTGTAATCCCAGCTACTCGGGAGGCTGAGGCAGGAGAATCACTCGAACCTGGTAGGCGGAGGTTGCAGTGAGCTGAGATGCCACTGAACTCCAGCCTGAGCAACAGAGTGAGATTCCATTTCAAAAAAAAGAAAGTGTGGTACGGTGGCTGACGCCTGTAATCCCAGCACTTTGGGAGGCCAGGGCGGTGGATCACAAGGTCAGGAGTCAAGACCAGGCTGGCCAAGGTTGTGAAACCCTGTCTCTACTAAAAATAAAAAAATTAGCCAGGCATGGTGGCAAGCACTTGTAATCCCAGCTACTTGGGAGGCTAAGGCAGAGAATTGCTTGAACCTGCGAGGCAGAGATTGCAGTGAGCTGAGATTGCACCATTGCACTTTAGACTGGGTGACAGAGCGAGACTCCGTCTCAACAACAAAAAAAAAAAAAACAAAAAACCTACAATTGCCTATTCACAAGTGCTGAAATTATTAATATTTTACAACTGTGAACCAGTGATAATGCTTGTAATCGGGCACTTTTCTTAAAGTATTGAACATAAATGGATTAAGTGGTTGGCATGTGCTAGGTGTTTAAAATGTGAGCTGTTATTTTCCAAGACATGTAATAGAGTGCCTTGTTTTATTATAAGTAATAATAATGAATATTTGGGAATGAATGAAGATTAAAGGACTAGTATTTGGCAATATTAAGCATGATTTCTTCAGGCATAGTAGTAAGATGTAAAGTATGCAGCAGTTTTTATAATTTTATGTATGTAACTATATATAATGTTTATACCTCTGCATACACTTATGTGTCCATACCTACATAATGTAACTCTGGCTAAGAAAGCTGATCAGGCATTTTTTCCCAGCATTTTATCATGAAAATATTAAAGCATATAGAAAATTTGGAAAGTTGTACAATGAGCACACAGACACCCACCACCTAGATCCTACAATTAACTTTTTATTTTTGCTCTGTTATGTAACTATATATCTGTCCATCCTTCTGTCCACCCAGTTTGCCTAAATTCTTTGAGGTAAGTTACAAATATCAATATACTTCAACTCTGAACACTTTGAATTCAATATTTGTTTATAGACTGGTAGGGTTTTTTGGTAGAATTTACATACAGTGAAATGCACAATCTTGAGGGTACCAGTCAGTGATTTTTAAAAAAAATTGAAAGTAATGACCGCTTCACAAATGTGTGCATTATACTTGCACAGAGGCCATGCTAATCTTCTGTGCATTGTTCCAATTTAGTGTATGTGCTACTGAAGTGGGCACCCATCATGACTTTTGTTAGAAGCCTTTATTCACCTGTGTACCCAGCCTGCATCAGGATACAGACCACAAACATCGCTTTGGAGTTTTCTCATGTTCCTTAGTCAGTCTCCATTCAAACTCTCTCAAGGCAACATCTGTCATAATTGTTTTCCCACCACAGATTAGTTTTCCCTGTTTTAGAAGTTCATATAAATGGAATTTAAATAATAATATTTCTCTTGAGTAAATACCTAGGATTTGAATTGTTAGATTCTGTGGTAGGTATCGTTTAGTTTGCTAAGAAACAGATCTTTTCTCAAGCTGGTTGTTCTATTTTACATTTTCACCAGTGATATTTTGTTTTCCTTTTTCTTTCTTTTTTTTTTTGAGACAGAGTCTTGCTTTGTCCCCCAGACTAGAATGCAGTGGTGTGATCTGAGCTCACTGCGCCCTCCGCTTCCCAGGTTCAAGGGATTCTCCTGTCTTATCCTCCTGAGTCGGGGAGATTACAGGCACCTGCCACTGCACCGGCTCATTTTTGTATTTTTAGTAGAGTTGAGGTTTCACCATCTTGACCAGGCTGGTCTCAAATTCCTGACCTCGTGATCCACCCACCTCAGCCTCCAAAGTGCTGGGATCACAGGCATGAGCCACTGCTCCTCGCCTGTTTTCCTTCTTCAAGTAATAACCACCAATTCATAGAAAGAGCTGCCTAGTGCAGTAAAAATGCTGAGTATAAGAATATTATTCTGTGTGAACTTTATTCTTACCAGATATGCAGGACTGTAGAAACCATGTAGTTTCAGTGACATCTGAGTTAAAAGCTCATATTAGGAAGAAAGGCTTTGTGTTGAGGATATATTCTAGACAGATCTCTTTGTTTTTAAAATATGTATAAACAGGCCTCCAAAGATTTTCTCATCTTATTTTAATGACTGTCAAAAATGTAGATGGTTGTTTTATAAACTTCAGATTAGAAAAGTCCCAGAGAGATAGCAGGCCTTTAAGGCAAAGTCCTTCCAAGATTGGATGCCAGAGTGAAGAAGCACATACACAGCTGTCTGTGGGTTATTTCCAGACTGGGAATAGCTAATTGTAAGAAGGCTATATGGTAAACTAATAAATGGAAACTTTAACTCAAAATTTTTGTTTGCTTTGAAGCTTTTCTTGTGCATTTTAGAACAGGCTTGTTACACATTTTGCTTTATTGATGTTCATTCTGTTTGTCCCTTGGTATTATTTTGAGAATTAGAAATTTAGGCAGCTGAAAGTGAGTATATTAGTTTCCTAGGGCTGCTGTAACAAATTTACTGGAAGCTGGGTGGCTGAAAACAACAGGAACTTACTTCCTCACAGTTCTGGAGGCTGGTGATCCTAATCACCATGTCAGCGGGCTGCTTTCCTTCTGGAGGCTCTGACAGAAAATGGCCTCCTCCTAGTCTCTGGTGCTTCTTCACAGTCCTTGGTGTTCCTTGGGTTGTAGGTGTCTCTGCCTCTGTCTTCATATGGCATTCCCTCCTGTGTGCCTTTTTGTGTCTCTTCTTCTCTTGCATGGACACCGTTCATGTTGAATCTGGGGACATGTTGGATCCACCCTATTCCAGTATAACCTTATCTTAACTAATTACATCTGCAAAGGCCCTCTTTCCAAATAAGGTCACATTCTGAGAAGGACGTGTATCTGAGGAGGACATTGTTAAACCCAGTGCAGTGAGAAAGCTGAGATAACTCACGAGAGACCATTAACATTGTCCTTGTCCATGGAGAGTTGCTCCGTGAATAGACCCCTTTAGGAAGCCCCTGAGTCCCTCATTCACTTAAAAAGCATAGTCCATAATTTATTTTAAAGTACATACTGTAATTTAGAATTTACTTGATGAACCGTAGTTTTATTTTATAGAGTGACCCAGTGAAGGGACTTTTCTGATACTGACTTTGGTATCTTCTATTTATAGGGTTTTAAAAAGATGATTGAGGTACCAGAATAGGGCAATTTGAGTTGAAATCAGTCTGGGTTCAAATCGTGATTCTGCGGCTCATGCCTGCGTCCACTGGACAATCTGGGCCTCAGTTTGACCTGTCCTGTGATCCCTGTGCATCTTCTCTCACTCCCATCTCATACATTACTTAAAAAACAATCTAGGAAACTGGATTCCACAGAACCGGAAAAAGAAAGCCTTCCATTAGCTTGTGAGATCAAGCCCAAAAGGTAGAAAGAGTGCTTCCAGAAGGCAGTGTGCTTTTGAACTGTCACATTAAACCTTTAAACGGTCTCCTTATAGTATAGAGCTGGTTTTCTGTTCCAAAGCAAAAAGATTTTCATAATTTTTTTTTCTTTCTTGAAGAACCATAATTTTTTCTCCTTAATTAAAATATTCAGTAGAATAATTAGGAAAACATTGTGGAAAAGGGAAAAAGAATTACAGAATTCCCTTCCCTGTTCCCTGCCCTCATCCCATCAGAGTGCAAAATAGATACTAAGACAGTGCCCACATCTTAAGAGTATGATCAAGCATCTCTTAGGTACTGCTTTTGGCTTTTTGGGTGTCATGAAGGTCATCTTTCCCACACCCATCAAATTCTGTGTTCTGGTATCTTTCTTTTTTTTTTTTTTTTTGAGGTGGAATCTTGCTCTGTTGCCCAGGCTGGAGTGCAGTGATGCGATCTCGGCTCACTGCAACCTCTGCCTCCCGGTGATTTTTCTGCCTCAGCCTCCCCAGTAGCCGGGATTACAGGTGTGAGCCACCGTGCCTGGCCGCCAGTATCTTTCAACAAGTAGAAAATGTCAGGCTACTAGGACAAAGTTACACAATTCCTTTTAGGCGCTAGAGGTAAGCCAGGCAAAGAGCGTCATCACTTTATCAAAGACCTCATTGCCAGAACTGATTATTTAATGTATGATTTGCTTCATAACACTCAGCCAGTTCTCAGTGAAATGAGAAAAATATATAGCTTTCTTCTATTTAGATATCTGTAACAGGTACTTAAGCATTTGTGGCAAACTTCAGGTAGGGTCATAAGCTGTTCCACCTTTTTCAGAAGGCCACTGAAAACAACCACAGACTTACTTTTGGAGTATTAATTTCAGCACATTATTATTGTAGCCAAGCAGACTACTTTGTTTTCAGTTAAAGCTTGTAAAACAAAAAACCTGCTAACACATTATGAATTTAGTTTCCATATAGCAAAAAACCCAGAGACAAATGGATTCCTTTCATTGCAGTTGGTGATATTGACTGAAAGAACTAACATAAATTTGATATTTTTCCTCTTAAAGAAAAATATGGGCTGGTCACAGTGGCTCAAACTTGTAATCTCAGCACTTTAGGCGACCAAGGCAAGAGAATTGCTTGATCCCAAGAGTTCAGGATCATCCTGGGCAATATGGCAAAACCCTGTGTCTAAAACAACAAAAACAAAAACACACATACACACAAATTAGCTGGACATGCTGGCACATGCTTGTAGTTCCAGCTACTCAGGGGGCTCAAATGGGAAGATCACTCGAGCCCGGGAGTTCAATACTACAGTGAGCCGTGATTGCACCACTGCAATGGTGAGCCTGGGTGACAGAGTGAGACCCTGTCTCAAATTGGGAAAAAAAAAAGAAAAAGAAAAAATGATGTACTTCTAGTCTAGTATCTCTAGTAAAAGGATATAAAAGAGGATAGACTTAGGCTGGGCCCGGTGGCTCACGCCTGTAATCCCAGCATTTTGGGAGGCCAGGGTGGGCAGATCACTTGAAGTCGGGAGTTAGAGACCAGCCTGGCCAACATGGTGAAACCCTGTCTGTACTAAAAACACAAAACTTAGCGAGGCATGGTGATGCACTCCTTACTCCCAGCGACTTGAGATGCTGAGGCTGGGTAATCTCTTGAACCCGAGAGGTGGAGGTTGTGGTGAGCCGACATCCAGCCACTGTACGCCATCCTGAGCAACAGAGCGAGACTCTGTCTCAAAAAAAAAAAAAAAGAATAGATAGGATAGACTAGGCTATTTCTTTTTTTCAAGTCCAGGGGGATTTGAATCCAGCTGTGGTCATCCTATTAAAAAACCAAAAGTCTCTGTTTGAAACCAATTACGACCTTGCCTGTCTGGAACCCACTGTGAAGACATTGGCTTGATTTGGAATAACTGAGGCTGTCTGTTTGGCCCTGCTGGCTTCAACCATATGTGCTTTTTCTCCATTACAGCCTGAGGAAGAGCAGTTGGTCTGTGATGTCACCGGATCCAGTTCATCTACCGATGACACGGCTTCTCTGGATCGACATTCTTCTCATGGCAGTGATGTGTCTCTCTCCCAGATTTCAAAGCCAAGCAGGTCCAGAGATCGACAAAGCCTTGATGGCTTCTACAGCCATGGGATGGGAGCTGAGGGTCGAGAAAGTGAGAGTGAGCCTGTTGGCCCAGGCGACATGGAGGAGGAGGAGATGGACAGTATTACTGAAGTGCCCACAAACTGCTCTGTCCTGAGGAGCTCCATGCGTTCTCTTTCCCCCTTCCGGAGGCACAGCTGGGGACCTGGGAAAAATGCAGCCAGTGATGCAGAAATGAACCAGCGGAGGTGAGATGGGAGGCGGTTTGTTTAGTGTCTCAGTGTCTGCTTGCTTTTGAAAAGCTTCTGGTTTGATATTGTTGTTGGTAAAAGAATTTAGGAGACCCCATAGTATAGACTAGAAAGAAGGTAGGCTTTGGAATCAGGAAAATCTGTGTTCAGACCCCAGCTGTATAATTTACTATGTAGATGACCTTGGGCAAGTCACCTGACACCTCTGAGCTTTAATTTTCTCATCGGCAAAATACCTTCATTATTTTTAATAATACAATGAAATGTGATTGTCACATTATGAGTGTTTAGTAAATGGGAACGTTTATTCTTGCTGCATTAGTTAATGAAACTAATGAATAAGGAAATATTGGAGGCAGTAGTTTCATGTCAATTTTGAATTAAGAAATAAACATGGGCCAGGCACGGTGGCTCATGCCTGTAATACCATCACTTTGGGAGGCCGAGGCAGGTGGATCACCTGAGATCAGGAGTTCGAGACCAGCCTGGCCAACACAGCGAAACCCCATCTCTACTAAAAACACAAAAATTAGCTGGGCGTGGTGGTGCACGCCTGTAATCCCAGCTACGCGGGAGGCTGAGGTTGGAGAATTGCTTGAACTGGGGGAATGAAGGTTGCAGTAAACAGAGATTGTGCCGTGTACTCCAGCCTGTGAGATGGGAGTGAGATTCCATCTCAAAAAAAAAAAAAAAGAAACATGAAAACATGAAGTCTGAAGTCTTACAGTCTTAACACATCAAAGTATTTTCTGAGAATTAAAACCTTCTGTTTCTAATATAGAAAGTTTTGATAAAATCTAAATTATCATTGTTTAATCCTCAAGAGAATATAAGAGTCATTACATATCATTAAATTGTTGATATTTTCCCATGTGGGAACTTTTATTATAATTGTGACCCAGTATCAGTCCTTCAGTTTGGAAGCAGGCTATACGAAGATAAGTCAAATTTGACTTCTGACTGCTGGCTGCCTGGATGAATGTAAACTAAGCAGATCGTTTTAGCTCTGAAGAATGAGTTATGGTAGTGCCTACTGTATTTACAAGCGTATGCTTAATCCAAAGCTACTTTGCTAGTAAATGTAACAGATAAGGGATGAGGCTGACAGTTGTTTTACAACAGTTGATGTAATCTCATGAGCTCAGGAGTTTGAGACCAGCATAGGCAACATAGGAAACCCCATCTCTACAAAAAAGAAAACAATTAGTTGTGCATGGAAATACTTGCCTGTGGTCCCAGCTACTCGAGAGGATGAGATGGAAGGATCACTTCAGCCCAGAAGTTTGAGGATGCTATCTGGGCAACAGTGAGACCATGTCTCAAAATAATAATAATGGTAATAATAATAATTGATGTAAACAGCTCAGCTGGAGCGGTTGTTTGCTCAAATTCCTTAACCTCCTGATAATAATATGGCTATCTAATCATGTTCATTCACTCATTTATTCAGCCAACATATATTGAATACTCACTATGTGCCAGATACTGCTGTAGGTTCTAGAGATAGAGAGGTAAACAAGACAAAGTCCCTGCCTTCATGGAGCTCACAGTAATACCTTCTTATACCTTCCTGATCACTAATATTTTCAGAGACTCTCTTTATAACACATTTCTGATATAATTTTTCAATCCTCTCCATGAGTCAGGTGGTATTTCCCCATGTTTGCAGATGAGAAGACTGGCGTAGATAGTTTACATCATTGATCCATTTATCTCTGATCTCTTAATCAAATGCTGTTTCTATTATTCCATATTATGCTGTGGTGGCATTTAGGATGCTAACCTTAAAAATAAGCGCATGCTTTTTCTGGTAGCTTGTTTTTATATACATTTGAGACCCTAGATTACATAAAAAGTAATTCCCCGGTTTTGCTCATGATGTACTTTTTTTAAGCATTTACAGCAATAGAAAATGTAAGGCCATGGTGAATAATCCCTACACCTAGAATTCTCTTCTTGAAGCAAATGTAACCTTTTTGGCAGGACAGCTTTATCTTAGATGATAACAGCATTAAGGAATAAGGGTTTATTTTCTATATAATCCATTTTTCTTTATAATCCACTCTGGATTCCTTTGTCACAACTTAGATTGTAGAGCTACATGTGACTGTCATGTAGCTCAGATGAGGAAATTGAAGCTCAGAATAAATGATTTGCCCAAAATTACATGGTGATCTTAGACTGAACTGAGGCTAGAACTCTACTACTTTTCATCCTGCATAATGTCACGGGATCTCCTCTTGAATTTATTGCTAAGGGTTACCTAGGACCACTGTCCCAATACCTCTGAAGATAATGGAATGAGAGTAAGGCTTTAATTATCACTTTTAATTAGTTTGACTGACTCTTAGAGTATTACCTGCATGTAATATAACCTGATTTTTAAAGTGTTAAGAAAAACAAATTTTATTTATTTTTTTCTTTTTTTCCTACAATCAAGAAAGAGAAAAACACCTTTAAAGTTTTCAGTAGTAATTTTTTTCTGATTGTTTAATAAACTTCGTAAGTTTTCCCGTCTGATTAACTCCTTGGAGCAAGGGGAAGAGCAAAGTAGCCCTCCACAGAAATTGTCAGGCCTTTTTGGTCCTGATGTTTTTCTCATTCCACATTTCTTCTCTTCCCTGTGCCGTTTCTCTTTGAGCAGTGTCTGTCTTCCCATTGTGGTGTCTGTGTGTGTCATGCATTTGTATCTCATTTTGTTTCACCTGCAACACTGACCTCTTCACCATTCATTTTCAGTTCAATGCGAGTTCTTGGGGATGTTGTCAGGAGACCTCCCATTCATAGGAGAAGGTACAGAGTTCATTAACTTGCTGGACTAACCATGTCATCTCTGAGCATATACTAACAAGCATCTCATTCTGCTTAATCCATGACTGGACCATCTACTTTTAAGTAATGTCCTATCTAATTCAGGCAAATAAAATATAAGTACTTATTGCCAATGTCCATTTTATATGAAATGGTTTCTTTAATAGGAAGTTTTATCCTATTTTATAAAAATTATTTTTAGTTTTTTTTTTAATTTTGTGCTTATTGGTGTTCAGATGACTTTGATAATAGGGTCTCACCCAGCTTTCTCTAGGAGAGTTTGAAGAATTGTCTATGTTGTGCCTATCTAATGGACCCTGGGGAGTACTTTTTTTTTTTCCTCTTCAAAAAAGAAAAGCCAGGAATGTATGTGTGCTTGTGCACAGGCCCTAAAATATTTTCAACACATTCTTTAATAATGTAATGAAAGACTTGAGTACTAGGCCACCTAGCATTTTCCATTCCACTGTGGATATAGTCATTTCTTAAAGCCAAGTCAGAGGCATAAGTTGATTTCTTGGCCTTTGACTTCCTTAATTAGTATTTGTCAGGTTATATTTTAAAGCTAAAATTAAATGATTTATAAGCTGAGAAGTAATTTCTAGTCAGAGTGCTAATTTGCTTCAAATTTTCCATTGGATTTTCTTTAGAAGTCATTAGTGACTTTTTCTTCCATTGTTTAGAAATCCAAAAATTGGAGTTCTGTTACTGTTAGTTTCTCTTATTAGGAGACATTTGTAAAGAAGTATTTTTAACTATTAGCTGAACCTGTTTGTTGGGAAGTAGGCAAATAGTAATCTTTCCTAGTTTGTCTTTTTCAAGTGGATGCTTTCTTTAATTCCAGATTTTAGGCAAGAAATTGAGCTTAAATTCAGATATTCTCATGAATTTCAGATAATCATGATTCCTGTGAAATTGCTCTTCCAGAAAATAAGTTGTTAAATAAGTTTTAACCCCAACTCTACTAAATAAGTTTTTTAGTGGAAGGTCTTTTGGGGATACATTTGTCTGGCTCCTTATTAAAGCTCTTCAATATGAGCTTATTAAAAATGTGCACTTGATGACAAGGTAGGAGACAACATATTGCTGTTGATATAGTCCAAGTTAGTATACAGATGTGCCTGTCATCACCAACTCCAGTCAGTTTCATCCCTAGTGAAACTTATTTTTGTAGGAAGAACATAATGTATAATTTAAAATTTTGTAAATTGAAATATCCAAACAAGTATTATGAGGTGGCAGAGGGACATTTATTGTTTTTAATCTAGAACTTTACAAATTTCAAAATAAAGCCAAAGAACCAGTATTACTCCTACTAATTTAGGAATTGAGGAAATGACGATGCTTTTGAAAATACTCTTAATTATGAAAGGAGCTCTCTGTTACCAGGAAGGGCAGACATTGTAGACCATCTGCAATTTCCTTCCTGTTTCCTTAGGAAAGCTATTATATCTTGGCCAAGCATGGTGGGTCACTCCTGTGATCCCAGCTCTTTGGGTGGTTGAGCCGGATGGATCTCTTGAGCCTAGGAGTTTGAGACTAGCCTGGGCAACATGGTGAAACCCTGTCTCTACTAAAAGCAAAGATTGGCCAGGTATGATAGCACACGTATGTAATCCTCGCTACTCAGGAGGCTGAGGCAGAATTGCTTGAACCTGGGAGGCAGAGCTTACAGTGAGCCAAGATTGCACCGCTGCACTCCAGCCTGGGGGTGACAGCGAGGCTGAGCCTCCAAAAAAAAAAAAAAAAGCTATATGTCTCTTCCTGTCTTCCTATTGTTACCATTCTCTTCATCTTAAATCCCATCAGTCTTCCACATTATTGTCATATTCTGAAAGTAAAGGAACATTAAATCTGTAAAAGGAGATTTTTTTTCTTCTTTTTTTTTTTTTGAGACAGTCTCACTCTGTCATCCAGGCTAGAGTGCAGTGGCATGATCTCGGCTCACTGCAACCTCCACCTCCCAGGTTCAAGCACTTCTCCTGCCTCAGCCTCATGAGTAGCTGGGATTACAGGCACGTGCTACCGTACCTGGCTAATTTTTGTGTTTTTAGTAGAGACGGGGTTTCACCTTGTTGGTCAGGCTGGTCTTGAACTCCTGACCTCAAGTGATCTGCCCGCCTTGGCCTCCCAAAGTGCTGAGATTACAGGCATGAGCCACTGTACCTGGCAGAAGGAGATTATTTTTGAGAATGATGGTTTGGCAGTGTATGTTCAGTTACTGATTTGCCACATTGTGTTTCTAAAAAAAGAAGTTGGATATTTAGGTAAAAACACCTGTTCACTAACTTTTTGGTGATTTTAAATTTAATAATGTCAAAGAATACACTTCTGAGTCTTATATGTGTTTGTAAAATATATACCTTCTCCTCACACAAGTAAATTATGTCTCATCCTGCTTACCAGACCAGAGAAGTGTCTCCACTGTATATTTTTACTTTCTGCTGCACTTGTAAGCTTTATACCACTAATTTAATCTGATTTAAAATGTTTTATACTATTTAAATTATTTTTAAATGATATGATAAAGTTTTTTTAAGAGAGCCATAGGGGTAGCTCTTACCTCCTCCTGCCGTTTCCCTTGTCTCCTTTCTCCAGCGAAAAACCCCACTTGTCAACAAAACAAAGTTATTAGATATATCCAGTATAGATAGCGTTTTTGGTGCCAGACCTTCCCATCTGCAACATTCTGGAGGGAGCCGAGTGGTTTTATTGTTGTCCACAAGTTCTGCTTTTATCCCTTCTCAGAAAACAAAAGCACATCACTTAGAACTTTATGGCCTAGGTAGGCAGGATTTTGTGGGTTTTTTTTTTTTTTTTTGCGGGGAGCATGGACCCTGGCTCTGTTGCCAGTCTGGAGTGCAGTGGCATAATCTTGGCTCATTGCAACCGCTGCCTCCCAGGTTCAAGAGATTCTTCTGCCTCTGCCTCCTGAGTAGCTGAGACTACAGGCATGCTCCACCATGCCCAGCTCATTTTTGTATTTTCAGTAGAGACAGGGTTTCACCATGTGGGCCAGGATGGTCTCGATCTCTTAACCTCATGATCCACCCGCCCAGCCTCCCAAAGTGCTGGGATTACAGGCATGAGCCACCACGCCGGCCGGTAGCAAGGTTTATTTTAAATGGTAGCTCTTGTTAATAAAAGTCCTGACGTTTCCATGCAGTTTTCTTTATAGAGCTTGCAATGTTTTGAATTGATTATTGTTTTAGCTGGTTGTGTTTACTTGGCATTTTTCAACCCCAGATTTTCTGTCCCTGCTACTTGAGAATAGATACCCCTTCTTGGATATTCAAGGAAGTAGATGATGAGATGGATGTTTAAAAATCTTATGGGGAAAATGGATACAAACTTAAAAAGACACATTTCTAACACAGTGCCATAGAATTTTTTTTTTTTTTTTTTAATTTTCATTATCAGCTAGGCACAGTGACTCACACCTGTAATCTCAGCACTTTGGGAAGCTGAGGTGGGTGGATCACTTGAGGTCAGAAGTTGGAGACCAGCCCTACCAACATGGTGAAATTCCATCTCTACTTAAAAAAATATGAAAATCAGCCGGGTGTCATGGCACACGCCTGTAATCCCAGCTACTCGGGAGGCTGAGGCAGGAGAATTGCTTGATCCCAGGAGGTAGAGGTTGCAGTGAGCCAAGATCATGCCATTGCGCTCCAGCCTGGGCAACAAGAGCAAAACTCCGTCTCGGGGGAATTTTTTTCATTATCATTAAAATATAAGCAAATATATAATTAGTGTTATATGTTTTATCTTTAAAGTAATAGCCTAGTGAGTAGGGTTTGAAGATGGTTGCCAGTGTTGACTAAGTATCATGCAAAATCTGTTAATTGTCTAATTTGGTTGGATCCTTAATAGAAACACATGAAAAAAAAACCTGATGACTCTGTGAGCCCGCCAGATCACAGTTTGTCACTGTCTCTTTTAAAAAGTCTAGGATTAGAGATACTGTGGGAAGAGTAATGTGGGTATATGGGGTGTACTGAGAGATTGTTCCCAGTGGTGGAGGTTTTGAACTACCTTTCATGTCTGAAGAGCAAGCCATAGAGCCGTAGGTAGTTGCCATGGATTCACTAGAAGGAATTTTTGGGTTTCAGGTTGAACTGGTGATACTGTAAAGAACCCACAGTCTTTTTCCACAACGCTATCTAGATAGACAGCAAGAAAACAATTTTAAGTTTCTATGGTTCTTATTCTGGCCCTTTTTAAAATTGTCAGTGTTACATTCCTAAATTTTTTGATGATCACATAAATCCATCTGTCTCTAACTGTGCCCTTTGTTTTAAAACCTATTAACCCCATCCCTCTTTTCCTCTTTTCTCCCTATATTTCTGTTTCTGTCTATGATGTCATCCCCAGTATGAGCTGGTGCCCCTCTGGTGTGCAGTATTCTGCTGGCTTGAGTGCGAACTTTAATTACAGAAGGTATGGTATTGTCATGTGTCCAGCCACCAAATGGGGAACCCTGAAATATGATATCAGGGCTTTTGGCTTGGAGCTGGCTTCTGTGTGGCTGGGATGCATATGGGCAGCCTGCCTTGTCTGTGAGCACAGCGTCTCACTGCCTCTGCTATGGGTGTCACTAACTCAGCTGAAGAGATGCTGCCTAGGAGTCAAGTGATGCATTCTGTATGTCTCAAATGGCCATAGAAGTGAGGTTTTCTGCAGAGATTTGTCTCTCTCTGTTTTGGTCTGTCTTGATTTTCAGATCCTGGAAATTCTCGGATCCTGAAGAAAACAAAGAAGCAAAGCAGCTAATAAGATGTACCGATTTCTGTTATGCTTTTAAGTCCATCAGTCTTGATTCCAAATTCAGAGACTCCTTGTCATTTCATATTCTCTCAGCTGAACAGCTAGATTTAATTACTAAAACATTTTCAGGATTAAGTTTTGCAGTCAGCATAGATGTGGTTTTCCTAGGCTTTTCAAGTAATTTCTTCTTCACTTAGCCCCTCTTCTTATCCCTGGTAATGAAAATGAGTTTTACAGGCCAGGTGTGGTGGCTCACTCCTATAATTCAAGTACTTTGGGAGACTGAGGTAGGTGGATCACCTGAGGTCAGGAGTTCGAGACCAGCATGACCAACATGGTGAAACCCCACCTCTACTAAAAATACTAAAATTAGCCAGATGTGGTAGCGGCACCTGTACTCCCAGCTACTTGGGAGGCTGAGGCACGAGAACCACTTGAACCCAGGGGACGGAGGTAGTAGTGAGCCAAGATTGTGCCACTGCACTCCAGCCTGGGCAACCAAGGGAGACTCTTTCTAAAAAAAAAAAAAAAAAAAAAAAGAGAGAGAGAGAAAGAAAATGAGTTTTACAGAGACATTTACTTGGAGTTAGTCATGATTTCTCTTATCATATTGAAGTAAGAAAAGCATATCCATTATTTAATTTACCTACTAGAGAAAATAGATACATGAGGCTTAAGTTCATAAATGATTTACAAAACAAAACAAAACAATAAAAACAAATACAAATTTAAGTCCTGGACTCTGGTATGTATGAACTTAATTGTATCAATTTCCTGTAAGTTCTCCTTGAGTGGAGGTAACTAAATAGCTTTATTATACCTTCAGATTGAATTCTAGCTCATTGTTAAATGAGAACATGGTCAGCTACCACTATATTTTGAGATCTTGATTATTTTAAAGAAGTTTCCACTGCAGTTGTAACAGATGTGAATTAATTCGAGTTAGCAACTCATGGAGATTAGATCACTAACCTCTCTCTGTAGCCCCCTGCTGACTGAAAATGCTTTTCATTCTGCAAATCACAAAACCTTTCTCTGAGGAATCCTCTTTAAAATGGCAAATCCGGTTTGCCTTTTTTCCCTTTACCAGTATCCAGACAAAAAATTACAACTGTTTCTACTCTTAGACTTGGTAGCTTTTCAGCATTTGTCCGTTAAGGTGTTACATGTGCCTGTTGCAACTAACAGTTCTTGGGAAGCCTGTCGGCAGTTGTTTGGCCAGGTGTGCATAGATGGTAACACTCATGAGTAACACTTGGGTTTTCTGGGGTGAAAGCAGACCTGTAAAATTATAAAGGTCAACTTGAACCTGAAGTTATAAAGGTCCGCTTAATGGACATAAGGACAAGTTACCCAGTTTGCCTTCTGAAAGTTACTGAAGTTCATATTTTCTCTGTGACATTTAATTACTTGGCTTTTGTAGAGTTAGATTCACAAAGATTAATTAGATCAAGGAAAAACATAAATATGAGATAAATATGGTCTGTCCATGTAGTATATTGAAAAAAACCCAAGAAGTAATCTTAGGTGGTTCAACATTTGGATAGATTTAATGGGGTAAGAAAATCTAATGGAATATTCTTTCTCAGTATTCCACAGTCTGTGGGGAAAAGGTAGGTGGTACTCCTTGTGCCATACCCTTTTAGACAGTTTTGCTAGCTGACATAGAAATAATATACGAACAAGGGAGATATACCCAAAGGGATTTTGTATCTTCCTTCGTTTTTGAGACCCAGAAACAGAATGAATTAACTTTCGTGCCCTGTGTTCAGTTTCAGTCTAGAAGGCTTGACAGGAGGAGCTGGTGTCGGAAACAAGCCATCCGCATCTCTAGAAGTAAGCTCTGTAAACGCCAAAGAGCTCAGACACCCTTTCAGTGGTGAGGAACGGGGTGACTCCTTGGTGTCACTTTCAGAAGAGGATCTAGAGTCAGACCACAGAGAACATAGGATGTTTGATCAGCAGGTAAGTCTTAAATAGGTCTATTTTGGAAAAAATGTATTTCACAGAATATGAACATAGAAGGCAAGGCTTCTGTTCATATAAGGCTAGTAGCTATGATTACTTACCCATTATATGATACACTTAATCTAACACTAAAGCAAGTTTTTAGCACTTAATTAAAAAGGATCAGGCATGATGGCTCATGCCTGTAATCCCAGTGCTTTGGGAGGTTGAAGTGGGAGGATCACTTCAGCCCAGGAGTTCAAGACCAGCCTCGGCAACATAGCAAGACCCCCCAACACCCCATCTCTACAAAAAATTAGAAACTTAGCTGGATATGGTGGCTTGTGCCTGTAGTCCCAGCTACTTGGGTGGCTGGGGTAGGAGGATTACTTGAGACGAGGAGTTTAAGGCTGCAGTGAGCCATGATTGCACCACTGCACTGCAGCCTGGGTGATAGAGCAAAACTCTGTCTCAAAAAAAGGTAAATAAATAAAAAATAAAGAATATCATTAGTCTGCATAGATTTAAATATTCTGTCATCACACATTTTTTAAAATTAGGAAAGTATCCACGATATTAAATTGAGTTTTTCCTTCTTGAGAACTTCTTTTACCATCTCAGTAGTAAAATAAATCTTGAAATATATCATTATTGATTTTCCCAATTCTCTAAAATATATCCCCAAGTTTCTCCTTTGTAGAAAAAAAAACTTTCTTACTACACCAGGAAAGGACCATGGATTCTCTCTCCTTCCCATTCCTGCCAGAATTCTTAAGAGAGCATCTCAGCTCCCTGCCTTCTCTTTTTAAAATTTCATTTATGTATGTATTAGAGACAGGGTGTCACCCTGTTGTCCACACTGGAGTGCAGTGGTGTCATCATGGGTCACTGCAGCCTCAGCTTCCCTAGTTCAAGTGATCCTCCTGCCTCCGTCTCCCAGAGTGCCGGGATTACAGGTGGGAGCCACGGCACCTGGCCCTTGTCTTCTCTTTGTCACCTCCTAATCGTCTCTTAATTTCTGCTGCTGCCACTTTCTTGAAACTCCTGTCTTGAAGGTCATGGATTTTCTAGGCAGCTAAATCAAAGTGACTTCTTAGTTCTCATCTTCTGGGTGTCCTCATTATTACTTTCACTTTTGACAATCCCTTGGGGAGATTTTGGGTTGAGAATTGGAATTATATGCTTTTATAGCATTCTGCCTTATTGCAAGTCTTTTCCTCTTGGGCCAGGAGACTTGGGGTTAATTTATGAAAACATTCTGGGATACATCTTATGTCCTCCAAATGAAACATTTATAATTTAAAAAAAAGCTTTTTGAATAGATGACTGGAGTTTGGGGCAATATCTAATGATATGTTTCTAATTAAACAAAAGTGTTGACAGCCTCTTCCATGATTTGCTGAGGAGGACTTTGTGTACAAGTTTATTTTTTTTATTGCATCCTACTACAAAGCACTGACATGACTAAATATAAATTTGGCACTGAAGGATAACCTTAGTAATTAATGTAGCACTTATGCTTATGTGAGACCAGATGAATAAAGAGATATATAGGCGGCCGGGCACGGTGGCTGACGCCTGTAATCCCAGCACTTTGGGAGGCCGAGGCCAGCAGATGATGAGGTCAGGAGATTGAGACCATTCTGGCCAACATGGGGAAACCCTGTCTCTACTACAAATACAGAAAAATGAACGGGACGTGGTGATGTATACCTGTAGCCCTAGCTACTCGGGAGTCTGAGGCAGGAGAATTGCTTGAACCCAGGAGGTGGAGATTGCAGTGAGCCGAGATCACGGCACTGCGCCACAGCCTGGGTGACAGTGCGAGACTTTGTCTCTGGAAACAAAAGAGAGAGAGAGAGAGAGAGAGATTTAGGCATAATGAAAATCAGTTGAAGACCTGAATGAATTTTGCCCCTTTAAAAATTTTTTCTGCTTGATCTGATACTTCAGAAAGAGTTAGGAAAAATAAGAATGTGAATAATATGCTTGTTGAAGCAGGTAATGTAGATTTACTCAGCCTCATGGCAACAGAAACAGGAAGGAAAAAATAAGAACAATTCTTTAGTGGCTATTGAGCACAGCTTGGCTAAGGATAAACCAGTGAAAAAAATCTTTAAAATAAATTGCATGTCAAATATATAGAATCCTTTGGATATCATTTGCAAGATGTGATAAAATACTAGAATTGTGGATTTGTAAACAGAATCATAGACGGAGACCTGATATATCCCTTCAGATTCAGCTCAAGCCCATTTAAATGACTTGGATAAATCCATGTTAAGTGGCTATTAGCTGAACAGTAGTAAACTCAGTTTCTGGCTGTAAATTCACTGCTTCTTTTTAGAATTTGGGGTAGGTGAGTTTTAATGAGGAAATAAGAATGATTTAATTTTTTAAATATTGTTTATGTGATATCTTTTCTGAGATAAATATTTCCAGGAATTTGACCGATAACCCTGCATTTTAGTAAGTGACGTTACTACCACTGATAAGTTTCTAAAATGGACTGTCTTTCTGAAGTGGATTTTCTGATTAAGTCTTTCTAAAGTTGTTGTTTTAGTGCCTTGCTATGCTTAGCCTTCCTGGAATCTCTGCTCGCCCATAGTTTCTATCTTGTGTGCAGCCTCAGAGTGGGTACTGGAGCTGCTTGTATCTGATCTGGTTGAGTTGCCGGCAGCCAACTTCCTGTTCAAAGTCTCTGCCTTTCACTGAGGTCATTTTTTAGACCTCACTGTTGTATTTAAAACATAGCAACTGTTTGCCTCAGCTTCCATGGTTACACATGAAGCAAGCTCTAAATACTCAGAAGTCTGGCCTAATTGAGTCAAGTTCATGCTAGTAACAGATTTTTCATTGCTTCTCTTGTCATAAGGAGGCAGATTTCATTCTGTGAAGGGAAAGGATTAATGATAAAGTCAGTTAACAGAATGGGCTCCTATCTCAGAAGTGTGCTAGTAGACACTAGGTGACTATCTTTCAGGGATATTATACCAGGAACTTCTGCAGGTGATTGGATTACCTGGTCTCAAAGCTTTGTTAATTTACTGATAGAGTTAAATTACCAAATTTCAGTTACCTTTATGTTCATGTAGAAACAGTCTCATCTTAGAAGAGGAAAGGGAAGAGATTGAGGCTTCTTTGCAAATACACTATTGTTTTATTTGTGATCTTAAAACAGTTTACTTGCATCTCAGTTTCTAATTATTTAAAATCAGAGGCCAGGTGTGGTGACTCACACCTATAATCCCAGCACTTTTGGAGGCTGAGGCAGGCAGATCCCTTGAACTCAGGGGTTCGAGACCAGCCTGGCCAACATGGTAAAACCCCGTCTCTACCAAAAATACAAAAAAATTAGCTGGGCGTGGTGGTGCGCACCTATAATCCCAGCTATCGGGAGACTGAAGCAGAAGAATCACTTGAACCCGGGAGGTTGCAGTGAGCCAAGATCGTGCCACTGTACTCCAGCCTAGGCGACACAGTAAGACTCTGTCTTAAAAATAAAGTAAAATCAGAGTACTATTACTGATAGCCTACTATATCTGTATGAAGGAATATTTAGATTTTCAAAGCACAAGTATTGTATGTAGTGTGATATTTCCAGTTAAATTATTTTTATGTGATTATGCATCCGGCAGATATTTATTAAGTACTTACTAAGTTTGAAACATTGTTAGATGCTATGAGGGATACAGAACCACTGTAAAGAATGGATACTCTAATGGTCCCCATTTTACAGATGAGAAAACTAAGCCTCAGAGAAGCTAAGTAACTTCTCTGAAATTGAGCAGCTATTAAGTAGCAGGAGCAGACTTTAACCTAAGTGTGTCTGACCACACTTAGGTCAGCCTGTGCTCTCACCCCCTTCTGGACTGCCTTATTTTATATGTGGGTCTAATTATAAAGTGTTACGCTTTTCTAGAAATATGAGAGCATATGTTTACAATCTGTTCTTTACTTTTTTACTTCATAGATATGTCACAGATCTAAGCAGCAGGGATTTAATTACTGTACATCAGCCATTTCCTCTCCATTGACAAAATCCATCTCGTTAATGACAATCAGCCATCCTGGATTGGACAGTGAGTATACTACATTTTTTAAAAATTAAATATATTAAATCTTAACTACTCTTCCTATTACTTTTCTCACTTTAAGTCCCCATAACATTACCTGCCAAAATTTGCTTGCTGCTTCTTTGAATGAGTGGTTCAGCACTTAAACAGAAAAAGTGACATACAGTTCATCTTGGGATCTTCCTCCTTTTTCTACCTAAAAATATCCTTGGGCTGGGCACGATGGCTAATGCCTGTAATCCTAACACTTTGGGAGGCTGAGGCGGGTGGATCCCCTGAGGTCAGGAGTTCGAGACCAGCCTGACTAACAGGGCAAAACCCTGTCTCTACCAAAATCCAAAAAAAAAAAAAAAAAAAAAAATTAGCCAGGTGTGGTGGCACGTGCCTGTAATCCCAGCTACTTGGGAGGCTGAGGCAGGAGAATTGCTTGAACCTGGGAGGCGGAGGTTGCAGTGAGCCAAGATCTTGCCACTGCAGTCCAGCCTGGGCACCAAAGTGAGACTCGCTCTCAAAAAAAAAAAAAAATATATATATATATATATATATATATATATATATATATATATATTTAATTATATATATATATTATATATATAATACATATTTATTATATATGTATTTATTATATATATATTATATATAATAAATATATATAATATAATTTATATTTATTATATAAATATAATTTATTTATATATAATATATATATTATATATTATATATATTTATTATATATAATATATATTTATTATATATTATATATATATATATAAAATATATTAAGTTTGTTGTATTCATGGGCATAAATCTTACTTTTTTAAAACTTCTTTTTAAATGTTTTCTTGTTTAAATTTTCTTCTGAGGCCCTGGGTAAAACTTATTTTGAAATAATTTTAGACTTGAAAAATTATTACAGATAATGTTCACTAGGAAAAAAAATAGTTGCAAAAAGAGTACAAAATATTCCCATGTATTCTTCGCTTCTAGTCCTCAAATGTTACCATGATACTTGTTTTGCCAGCCTATCACTCCCCTTAAAGATTTTTTCTGAAACACTTGAGTAAGTTATATCCATAACGCTCCTTTACGTCTAATTTAATGTATATTTCCTAAAAACAATGATATTCTCTTACATTACCATAGTATATAAGAGTACCATATACTATATACTACCATATACCATATATTGAATTAAGTTGTCTTGTCTTTTTAGGCCCCTTTAATCTGAAAAGTTTCCTCAGTTGATCTTAGCTTTCATGAATTTGGCAGTGGAGAAACTTGGCACAGTAACCGACCTGAGCTTTTCAACAATGTCAAGCTCAAGAAGGACAAAGCAAGACTGAGGTAGAGATTTAGTTCAGTGAGAGCCAGTAGGATTACATCTGAAAGGGGTTAGTGGACCTGTGTGCAGATTCAGGTCACCTGGCGATGGAAGTTAGTAGAGAGGTCGTGGCATCCATGAGCACAGGGCCTTTCGACACTCAGAAACATACTTGGATTGGATCAGTGTTGTTTGGCACAAAGAAAGCAACTTGTTCTTTGAGAAGCCTCATTTTTTATTTTTTAAATGTTGATTTTTTTTTTTTTATGAGTAGTTGCTGTCTGGGATCTTGATAAAAGATTAAATTCCCATCAGAGAGGGAGTGAGTGATACATTATGTTCTTTGCTGAAGGACCATGTGTCTTGGAGACTGAAGCAAAGGAAATAAATACACTTTCCCGGTGTTTCTGGAGTTTCCTCATTGATTCCTGATATAATTCAAGTTTAAGAGTTGGTGAAAGAAGCAGATGCCCTGTATTCATGAGATATTCTGTCTCACTTCATGACTTACTGGAATCCTAATTTTTAAAATTTTTACAGTGGAATTAAGACATAATGGATGTCTCTCGCCAGACCTGGTGACACATGACTGTGGTCCAGGTGTTTCAGAGGCTGAGGCGGGAGGATCGCTTGAGCTCAGAAGGTCAAGGCTGCAGTGAGCTGAGATGGCACCACTGTATCCCAGCCTGGGTAATAGAGTGAGACTCTGCCTCAAAAAAAAAAAAAAAGAGAGAGAAAGACATAATGGATGATTCTGTTAACTTTTCTTCTTGTTTTTATGTGATTAATATTTCAAATACAAATCTAGCCTGTTTGAGAAAAGGTGCAATGAAGATGTATTCTCAAAGATACATCCCCTAGAACTGTGATAGAAATAGCTTTTCCTGGTTTTGCTTGTTCTGTTTTTTTTTTTTTTTTAATTTGGCTTTGAGTTAGGGGCATGGCTTGTATAGAAAGGAAATTACAGTTGAACAGTTTGCAGTGAATTTGATAAGCCAGAATGCTAGCACTTAGTAGCCAGAGAAGGCCAGGAAGGCACTCTAAGTGAGACGTTTCAGCCCAGTGTGCCCTCCTTCATGACCAGCAAGTGTTGTGACATAGTAGATATTGTAATTCTCTAGTAACAGATACCTAGTACCAACAGAATGTGTTCCATAGAGAGATCTGTTTCCTGTATTTTCTGACACATTTTGTTTCCTTGTGGATGAAACACTTCATTATTTTTTCTTCACAAAACAAGGTGCTTTTTGACTGTGTTTTCAGTTGCTATACAAACACTATAAGTAATGCAGCTAACTCCCAAAAGCACTATTCTAGAGGTTCTGGCACATAGATTGCTGGGAAACTTTCTACTTGACTCATTGAGGGAACCTTATTTCAGTAGCAGACTGATGTCAAAAGTGGAGCTTCAAGCAAGAGTTTATTCCTTTCATCCAAATGTAATCCCTCATTCTGGTTTGTAGCATGTGTGTCGTGCAGGCTAGAATGATAGCTTGCCCCACTTACCTTCCTAATAGGATATACTGCAACTGAAGGACCTATCAACCTTGATGTCACTATTTCTCCTTCGTTCCTCCTATATACAGTTAAAATAGTTTCCCAACTGTGTTTGTTATTCTGCATTAGAAACATAATACATCATTTTGGAAATGTTAAAATTCTGACTGAAGAGAAGATTAAACCTTGTGTTAAAGTCTGTATGGTATGCCATAAGCATCGGGATAACTGGATATTTCATAATTTGCTATAGACTCAAGTATTCAATTCCAAATCACTTACATACTCAGCATGATTGATCTGTGTTCATTGTCTCCCTAACTGAAATAGTATCATAATTAAAGTCCTCAGTGATTTTTAAAACCTAAAATGTTGGGTGCACTTAAAATATTTTAACTGATACTTGAAGCACACCTAGTGGCTGTATTACTTTGAGCTTGTTACTGAAATTCTTTGTTTCAATTCAACTGTTAAATGGGGATGATAATGTGATATGGCTTAAATCTGAGTTTATTTGAAGTCAATGGCATATTTTCTGTCATAAGCACATGCTGTCATTGTGGAGTGTGATTGTTGACAGTAACCAGAACAGTGCCAGGGTCCGTTCTGCTTACGATTGCTAGAACATTGTCCCTTGTTGTTTTACGCTTGGCTGTTTCTTATGAACATGCTTGTTGAGGAACAGGGTGTTTTCTAAACTCATCCTAATCTCACTGCTTTCCAGCTTTTACCTGTGCATTTTTTCCTTCTAAAGAAATTATTAGTTGCTTCGACCACAGTTTATCACAGCTGTCAATAACACTTGAGCATTTCTGAAAATGCATTTCCACTGAGCTATTGTCGAGAATGTCTTGTTGGGTCATTTGGTAGATTAGAAAAACAGACAAACTGTACCATCATTTCTAAGGTGGGATCTGTTTGAAAACGTCTGTTGATGAAAGGGAAATACTGAGTACAGAGGGTGACTGAAATCTTTCTGTATCACCTGCTGGGTGGAGAGCAGGTGAGCAGTAGCTTATTTAGGAACCACAGAGGACGAGAGAGCTGCAGTGGCTCCTGCCTTGGGCTTGCTGTCTTGATGTGAAGGGTAGGGTATGATGAGAATGACTTGCTGGCCCATTTTTTAGGGGGTCGCAGTAGCACAGGCGCTGGTTGTGTCATGAGGGTTGGTGCCTGGGAGGACTGATGTGGGAGAAGCTTGTCCACAGAATGTGTTCACAGCATTTCTCCTCCTTGCATTCTGGGAAACGTAGATGGTTTCTGGATAAAACTTAAAAACAAATTTTATTTGCACATGTATAGAATCCAGTTATTACAGGTAATTCCTTTCTATGACTGCATTTTTTAACCTTTTCATTGGTCCCACCCAAAAGATGCTTCAAATAATAGAGAATCTGCTTGATTGCCTCCCTGGGAACACATTATTGGTGATAATGTTGAAAGGGGAAAGTGTGCCCGTTAGATGTTTTAACTTCATATGCTTCTTAATGAGATTACATTTTCCCCTTCATTTTGCATGGTTTGTTACAGGTTGAGCATCCCTAATTTGAAAGTCTGAAATGCTCCAAAATCTGAAACTTTTGAGCCCCAACATGATGCCACAAGTGGAAAATTCTACATACGAGTTCTTAACAAAATTATTTAAAATATTATGTAAAATTATCTTTGGGCTATGTATGTAAGCTATATATGAAACAAATGAATTTCATGTTCAGATGTGGTTCCCGTTCCCAAGATGTCTCATCATGTATATGCAAATATTTCAAAATTCAAAATCTGAAATACTTCTGGCCCCAAGCATTTCGGAAGGAATACTCAGTGTGTGTCCTAAAGAGGGGCACTTACCCTTGGGGTCATTTTTACACTTTGCCTATGGCATGTGAGTTTGACAAGTTTCTTAAGCATGTTTTGATGGGAGCAGTAGCTTGTAATTGTATGGCCTGCATTAGACTGTGACAGCTAAGGCCATCTTGAGAGCTGAACTGTGACAGTTACATACCTGTACTAGATCTTTAAAAAGTTAAAGGATCTCTGTGACCAAAGATCAAGGTGGGCCTCTGGAAAGATAGGCATCAGTGTTTTGAGGATGTTTTATCTCTGTTTTCTGGTTTTCTTCTCTCTCTGCTTTGTAACTGTGATGGGAATTTACTAAAATATATATATGAATTCTTAGCACAGTTCTGTTTGGAAAATATAACATTGATACATCAGAACAAAAATGTAATTAGGCAAACAGACTTTTGACGTTTGTATTAAATTGTAAGGCTGGAAAGCATGCATATTCATTAAATGCATATATAAATATAAACTTCAAGTACCTTATAAAATTGAATTGCTATGTTACCAGAACATTTCCTTTATATAATATATATGTTGGAGATTTCTATTTGTCGGGGATACACTTACTCATCACATAAGGTTTTCCCTTACTATCCGTGATTTTGTGACACAAGAAAGGGATGTTCTTCAGATTCTGGGTAGTAAGGGCAGCTTATTTTCATTTTCTAAATCTGTTTCACATTTGGAGGTACATCAGAACACACATTACAGTAGTATCTTACTTTAGCCCAAGACTGTCACTGCCTGAAAAACTAGTGTGTATTTGTACCAACATTTCTTTGATCTGTTACTTGCAGTGGCTGCAACAGCAAACTGTGATGTCACTTAGCATTTATCTGGGGTATGGAGTGGCTTTTATATTAGGTAGGTACAGGACATTTTTTTTTTTCATTTCTCTCTTTAGGATATTGAGAGTCCAGGTAATCCGATAAAGGGAAATTCATTTATTAATGTGTTTAGTAAATGTTTGAGTACCTATTCTTTTCCATACACCAGGTTAGCCAGTGGTAGGAGAGGGATGAACTTACAGATAGGGTTCTTTTCCTCACCACATTTATAGATGAAAATGAGTAAATCTAATAGAAAATGGTAAATACAGCAACTTAAACATTTGATGTTATAGGACTGGCAGACTTCAGGGGTCAGAGAAGACTGACTGAGGAGAGATAATATTAAAGTTTGGACCAGAAGGAAACCGGGAATTAACTGGGTGAATTAGTATGTGGAAAGCAAGACTGAGGAATTTGGGCCTCTAGCCTGAGCGATAAGGTATCATTTATTTTGATTAAATTGATCAATTAATTGATTAGAACACTTTAGGCTGACCATAGTGAAAATTTTTTGGGAGGAGAGGTTGGATCAGTAAAAGGCTTTTGCAGGATTCAAGTTACAGTAGTAGACAGTGTCCTGAACCAGGGCAGAAAGCAGTGCTGATAGGGTAGGAATAGAGGTTGAGCTGGAAGACAGAGTGAAGAAGCCTGAGTGAAGCGTGATATAAGTAAGGATTCAGGGATGGTGCCCAGGTTTCTGTTTTGAGTTGAGTTAGATGTTAGGTACCACTCGCTAAATGGAAGAACACAGGAGGAGGAACAGGTCTGCAGGAAAAGGTGAGTTCACTTATCTCCTTTGGAGCTTAAGCTGCCTGTGGACCATCCACCTGTAGGTGAACAGGGAGATGAATGACTCTAGAGCTGAACAGAGAGGTCTGGCTTCCAGATTAGAAAGATGTGAGTCAGCAGTGTCTTGTATGCAGACTGTCTGTTAAGAGGTAGAGTGAAGGAAGACATTTGAGGTGAGGGAGAAGAGAGCCAGATACAGAATCCCAAGGAACACCACTACTACATGTTTTTAGTGTACTTTTAAAGAAGAGAACCCCAGGTATGAATTGCAATTATTCTTGTTTTCATAATTAACGAGTATGTATTTATTAGCGGAATTTTTTAGAAACTGCATTAGAATTGTTTATCCCGAAATGGAAATGAAAATGTACACAAATTATTACACCATTCACCTATACAGCGTTTCCCGGAACCACGTAGGCCATTGACATTCCGCTGTTTCCCTATGTGGTGAAGGTCCTGGCGTAATCTGTGCATGCTCTAATGTCTTCTGTGACCCTCCTCAGCCCAGCAGCAGATGCGGCCAGCAAGGCGGATCTCCTCTATCAACATCTCTCCACTCCTCCTTAAGTCTAAAACTCTCTTTTCTCTTGGCTCTTCTTATTCCAGTGATGAGGAGGAGGAGTTTCATCGTAAGTAAGCAACTTTGGTGTCCAGTGACTATTCTTGAAGGTCTGACCAGCTCAGAAAATGCTGTAGGCTTGGTACTAAGAAACTGTTTGGGGACTTGTAGCCCCTTGCATGCCATCCTTTGTCAGTCATTTGTCTTCATGCTTGGCTTTGAGAATTGGTTTGGATAGAACATGTTTTGTCTTTATGCGGCTAACACTGAGCCACTGGCCTCCTGATTCCAGGGCACAAGGTACCTTTCCAGCACACAGATACCTTCAACTGTGTAGCGGATGTGTTCCCATCCCATTGTGTACTCTTTGTAATACTGTGTGTTTATTTCACAAAATTTTTTATTTGACAGTGTAAATTTTATTTTCCTTGTTTTGTTGTTCTGTCTCATGGGACAGATACCTAAATGTTCATCTGTGGTATTTAAAAGCTATTGTTAGACTTTTTTTCTGCTTTTCAGACTTTCTTTAAAAGTACCTTTCTTTTAAGATTAGACCCTATGCATTGGAGGGAGGGAGTTACATACATATTTGTCTCCTACTTTCTCTCTCCTTTTGAACTTTGATTTTTCAGTTCTTTGGATAAGCTGTAGGTTTCAAATGAATACATTCTTACTTGATAATGCCTAGTATAAAAACTTTAAAAGGCATCAATTTTAGTAAACTTGGAAAGGAAATAACCTCCTTTATGAAAATTACAATCTTTAATTGTGCAAGATTTCTAGAATACTCCAGGATTGCTTTTAATGGAGAAAGCATTTATAATAGAAAGTTAAATAATGAGTCATTTTTATATAACTCATGAGTCTGAGACAGTTCCTATATTCATATGATTGAGCACCCTAATTCCCTACCACTTGCTGATCCTAACTTTCAGCAATATTAAGTGTTGCTCAAGCTGGCATTTTCACACTGTTCTTAAAGGGAAGTGCCTTATGCACAGTAAGACAAACAGTTTAGTTAATTTGGTTTTAAATGGAGGCCTTATTAAGCATTTGGTATATTTTTCACTAATAAAAGATGTTTGAAAAATAGACACAGAATAAGATGATCCCAGTTGTAATAGGAGGAAAGTTGTGAAAATCCGCTTCAACTTTGGGTATTCAAAAATTTTCCAAAGCTTTTCATTTCAAAGTGTTAGTAATAGGCCGGGTGTGGTGGCTCACATCTCTAATCCGAGCACTTTGGGAGGCCGAGACAGGCAAATCACTTGAGGTCAGAGTTTAAGATCAGCCTGGCCAACATGGCGAAACCCTATCCATCCCCCCAGCCCCCCCCCCCCCAAAAAAAAATAGCCAGGCATGGTGGTGGGTACCTGTAATCCCAGCTATTCAGGAAGCTGAGGCAGGAGAATTACTTGAACCCAGGAGGCAGAGGTTGCAGTGAGCTGAGATCACGTCACTGCACTCCAGCCTGGGTGACAGAGCAATTCTCCATCTCAAAAAAAAAAAAAAAAAAAAGTAAACATCAATTGTGGCATACCTCCTATGTGTAGGCGCACCACCACATACATGATGTAACCCAGTTCTCTTAA
>CAUYQU010098220.1:0-22220 GCA_963574635.1 Cheracebus regulus | reverse complement strand
CCAAGATCGTGCCATTGCACTCTAACCTGGGCGACAGAGTAAGACTCTGTCTCAAAAAAAAAAAAAAAAAAATATATATATATATATATATATATATATACATACACACACACACACACACCATTCTTAACTCATGGGCCTTACAAAAACAGGTCAAGGGCTAGATTTGGCCCAAAGATGATAGTTTGCCAATCACTGATCTGAATCGTTATGATACTTGTGATGTCTACATTGACCTTGTTAACTTGTTTCCCCTGATTATGATAAAAGCTCTTTGAGACCAGGAACCAGATCTGCCTTATCCACCACTGTCTTCTCCACACCTAAAACAATGCTGGCACTTTGGGAGGCCTACACAGGAGAATCACTTGAGCTCAGGAGGTCGAGACCAGTCTGGGCAACATAGCAAGACCTCATCTCTACTAAAAATATAAAAAATTAGTTAGATGTGATAGTGTGTGCCTGCAGTCCAAGCTACTCAGGAGGCTGAGGTGGGAGGATCACGTGATCCTATGATTGAGGCTGCAGTGAGCCATGATCATGCCACACAACTCCAGCGTGGAGGACAGAGCAAGATCCTGTCTCAAGAAAAACAAAAACAAAAAAGCAGTGCCTGGCAAATAGTAGATATCCAATAAATATTCACTGGATGAATGATTATGAAAACTTTATTCCAGAGCATGTCAGGACCCAGTGGCTAGCTCTGACCTGGGTTTCTCTGTCCTCTGTCTGTGGGACACAGCTGCCCCCATACTGACCTATGCAGGAACAGACAGGGCTGCTGCTGGTCCACACAGTGTCTTTGTGCAAATCAGAAAAAGGTCACTCCCGCTGGCTGCTGTAGCTCAGCACCCAGGACCACGGTGAGCAGGTGAGGGCTGAATTTCAGCCTCTGCCTCTTCCCCCTTGGAGGGCGTTCTTGGGTGAGACGCCTTCCCGGTTGCGAGCCCTGGCTCTGGGATAGAATGGTGAGTTGAGTTCTAAGATCTCCCCTGCTTTTATTGTTCCCACTCCTCTCTGAAAAATGTTGCTGCTAGCACTCTGCCTACAGCTTTTACCCTTTTCTCTCACCAACTCCCAATCCCTTCTCTTTCCAGTTCTTTTCAACACAATGACTGTGATTCGCATATATTGAACTGAAATTCTTGGTTTGTGCTTGGAAGCTCATCCAAGCAGACTAGAATGTGACATAAGGAGACAAAGCTTGGGCAGCATAGCAAGACCTCATCTCTACTAAAAACAAAAAAATTGATCAGATGGAGAGGGACTGCGGTTTGGAGAGGGATTTCTGTCCTGTGTGCTTACTATACTTGAAGAAAGACCATGGGAAACTCGAAAAAGAAGCAGCCAAAATCGTCAAGGAAATAGTGAAGTTCCCATAAAAATACAGAGTCATGTGTTAAGTGTTCTTCCATCTGGAAAGATAAAGGCTAAGAAGGAGGAACATCTGTTTAATCATGGATGTTATGGCTAGGGTGGTCTTGAACTCATTCACCAAATCCTGAAAGAGAACTGGGGAGAGGTGGGGCTCTGCTTAAATCTTGAGAGTTATGTTTAGGAATAATCAAATAAAATGTTCCTTCACTTGGTGGGCAGTAGGATCATGCAACTCATTATCCCAAGCAGGAGTCAAGCTGGAAATAAAAAGTCTTGGGGGACTTAGCCGTTGACAGACCCCTAATGACTTATGGAGGCCTTGGGATATGGACAATGCTCTTTGAAGTTGCTGACTAGGAGCATGACTGGTTGTCCACAGTGCATCCCTGCGTGCCCACTCAGAGACAGCATTCTGAGCTGGGCGAGACGAGGCGCCAAGGCTGCCACCCACAACCCCTGGCAAAAAAGCTTCCAGATTGCCAGGGGCTGTGGGTGGCAGGCTTGCCTCCTCATCTCGCCCAGCTCAGAACTGGGGGACGGGATGGAGGCCTCATACAAGAACAATTGACTTTCCCAACTCAGTCTTCCTTAGGCCAGCTACCATCTATTGCTGGGAATTCGAGGGTCATCAAAACAATGAAATGGTGTTTGCGAATGTTTTGCCTAAATGTCTACTCTATCCATAGGGACCTCGCCTGTTGACATTATGAGAGCTGACATTTAGTGATTATGATTATATACTATGTGCTGTTATACACACTTATTTGATGTTGACAGCAATCCTGTAAGGTAGGTGCTATTATTTCAGCATCCTGTTTGATAAATGGGGAAACTGAGGCACAGAGAAGTAGCTCTTTCAGAGTCTAAAAGGCAACAAATGATACAGAACTCAAAAGAAGGCCGGAAGCCTCTGGAGGACATAATGAACTATCTCTCCGTTAGACTGGGGTTACCGCCACTCCTGTGGTGCTTCCAGACAGGACACCACTCCCCTCCAGCCATTCAGTTACCAGGAAGGAGTGCAGACCCATTATGGCCATATCCACTTTTTCAAGAAAAGCCATAAGGATCAACACTGGGCAGATGGAACAAATCTAGCTAAATGCAGACTGAGGTTGCCCAGCTCTGATGGTTGCTGTACCCACACCACCCTGCAGCGGCACATCTTACAGGCAGGGTGCTGTTGTCCATGTCCATGGAAAACATGAGTTATCAGATGTGGGCTCAGAGCAGCAGGGAGCCTGGCTGGACACACGTGGTGCAAAGGCTGCCACGCTGGGGTGCCTGTGTCTAGAAGTTGGTCTCCTGCCTTTCAGTGGTGCTTAGTGATCTCTCTGGGCCTCTGGCCGGTCCAGGATTCTATTAATGTCATTGCAGAGAGCAACAGCAAAGGCTCTAAAGTGTGGAGAGATGTTTGATGTCTGGGAAGATGGGCTCTGTGGCATACAACTGGATCGTCCCAGCTGGTGCATAAGCCACACAAAATGTGCAGAACCCAAGGCTATACCTGCGATTTGGAGTGTGCTGAGAAAACTGGCAGTGCAAGAGGCCTGTGGCATCCTGTGGAGACTTCACTCAGGCTGTGCACTGCACTTCAACCACACAGGGAGGGCTGGGGGCTTTCTCTAGTTTGCACAAAGGGGCTATCTGTGAACTAAGCTGCACATCGTGGGTGTGCATCCACCCAGAGGAGGGACCTTCCAATTCACATCAAGTCTCCTTGCGTCCCCGGGGGCCCTGAAGCAGTTTGAGGTGCCGCTGACCTTCCCTCACACCCCCAGTGCTTTCTATTTATATCTTCCCATCTTTTCTACTATTGAGAGTGCAGGTGGGATTTAGGGGACCCAGGAATGCCAGAATTCTGCCCTGGCTCTCCCACTCCTTCCTTCCTGTGGGGTTCCTGGGGATTGGCACACACAGAGGATAAAGGTAAATGGTGCAGAGCCTGACACTCCCCTCCAGGCAGGGCTCTGGGCTGCATGGCACAGCTGAGGCTTGTAAGTCCAGGATCCAGAGGCCCTCCCCTCCCTGGCCATGCTGGGCCCGACCCACCAGTGTTCATGTCGGAGGATGAAGGAAGCCAGAAGGACAGGCTCCAAGAGGACTTTGGTTCAGATCCTTGTTCTGTCCCCAGGGCTAGAGGAGCCAGTGAGAAGAGCAAGATCTACCCATCCCTGAGAACAAGACGTGGGAGGGAAGGCCACTCCTTGGCACAGACCTTATCACCCAAGGTCCCACCCCCTTTTACAGGTGGCTGAAGCACAGTCCCAGATCCTGACCAAAGCTGTTGGTGGCAGCTCCCTGAAGGGAAGCCAGCCGAGGTGTGGGCTTCTTCCCCACTACGGGAACACGGTCTCATTTCATCTTCATAACTTCCCTATTTACAGATGGGGAAACTCAACTACGTGCTAAACAAGGATGAGGAATTGGGTCAAAGTCACGCAGCTAGTAAGTAGAGCTGGGCTTTGACACTCTGGCCAGCTCTGCAGTCACTGCCCAGGTTCCTCTTTGGGACAGGACTGATGACTGCTCACTGCCAGTGTCTTCCCAGGAATAGCCCTGCCTGTTAGGGGGCTGCCTGGCCCAAGGGTGGCTCCTTCCTTCAGGGCAGCCCAAATTCAACTCAGCTCTGTAGGGGTGAAATGTAGGGAGTAGGGTGCAAAAACCCAGCCCCTTACCTCCACTCAGGACAACTCTGAAGCGCTGTGTAACTCCTCATGGGATGGAGGCTGGGCTTTGGTGGCAAGTACGTCACATTTCACCTTCTCCCTCGGCCCAGCCCTGCTTTCCTCCCTCTTACAGCCGCTGTGCTGACCACACACTCAGACCAACTCTGCAGGCGTCTTATCTATGCCATCTGCCCTCCCCATCCTTAGGAAATGCTGCCTTGCCTCCTTCCTAGAACCCGGGACAAATAAACCAAATATCCAAAAAGTAGAGGGCGAGGAAGCCCAGAGCTTAACAACAGCAGGAAGTCACTGCCACCCTGGGCTGGAGGGACAGAAGGAGGGGTCCGGCTTCCCTACACCCAGGGACCACCCAGCAAAGCCAGAGCTGTGGTGGGTCTGTCAAGAGGGGAAATGCAGCCCATGATGGAAACACTCCTGAAGTTGGGGGTCCAAAGTGACACCCCAGCTTCTCCCTCCCTTTCAGCTTGACGTTTCTGATGACAGATTACGTAACAACACAAGGTGTTCATACCAAGGTTTTAATACGCACATATTTGGGTAATATTAACGATTTTGTCAGCTTGGGGTCCATAATAATTTTTTCTTTTGAAAGGGAAACGTTGCTGTAGGATGATCTATCAGAGGTGCATCCCAAAGCACCGTCCACTCCAGTGCAGCCAACATAGCCTGAAGGCCAGATTCCTTCGGGATTGGGGATGGGAGCTGAAAACAGCCCTTAGGGCCAGAGAATGCTGGAGCACAGAAAGAGGTCCTAGAAGCTGGTTCACTCTCCTCACTTTACTGAGGGGGAACCCCAGACCCAGAGAGCTCCAAGCTTGGACTACCCCTTTTACGGAGGGTGAACTGTGGAGTTTTGGGGAACCATCACTACTGGGGAATGGAGTCACCCCAGAGCTTTTAGATCTCAGCCTAGATGAGGGCTTGTGTGTGCACGTGTGTGTTTGGTATGTGTATGTGCATGTGCATGATACATGGGTACATGCATGTGTGACACATGTGCATGTGTATGGCATGTGTGCCTGTGGGTGTGCATGTATGTACATGTATAGTGTGCATGCATGTGTGTGGGTGTGTGTACAGTGTGCGTGTGTATGTAGATGTGTGCATGTGTGCAGTCTCCACCTTGGAAGTTTACATCTTTTAAGGTGTTTTTTTTTTTTTTTTTTTTTTTGAGACAAAGTCTCACTCTGTTGCCCAGGCTGGGCTGGAGTGCAGTGGCATAATGTCGGCTCACTGCAACCTCCACCTCCTGGGTTCAAGCGATTCTCCTGCCTCAGCCTCCCAAGTAGCTAGGATTACAGGTGCCTACCACCACACTGGGCTAATTTTTTATATTTTTGGTAGAGATGGGGGTTTCACCATGTTGGCCAGGCTGGTCTCAAACTCCTGACCTCAAGTGATCCACCCACCTCGGCCTCTGTCCCAAAGTCCTGGGATTACAGGCTGAGACACGCCTGGCCCCATCTTTTGAATTTTGAGTGGCTGCTGGCATTGATGATAGAATGTGAATACATTTGATTTGTATTCATATGGAGGGGAAAGTGCCACTGACCTGTCCCCATGGAAGGGAAATAAGATTGGCCTGGAGATACTTACCTGGTGGGGGACATAGCACGATCACAAAAATGCTTTTCCCAGGGCAAGGCTCATCCGTTGCACTCTAGATGGGCTGACCCTTGCAATTTCTCCAAACGTGGAAACTCGACTGCATAATTTGTGGTTGCGGGGGACTGTGTTTGTGCTTTCCTCTGGTAATGGAGGAAAAGAAAAAAGAGACTGTCCTGGAGACTTGAGGACTGAGAAGCCCAACCCAGTCCCTGGCTCCAGCAAGTCCAGGCCCAGCCCTGGAGACAGCCCTTATCAGCTGCCATCCCAGCTTCCTGTTTTTCAGTGGGCCGGCACCCGGGCTGAAGGAACATCTGCTTCTGTTTATTCTTCCCCTTTATCTTAATGGGTTCCCCACGATGGCTCCCTGGGACACCTCTCACCACTGCTCTCAGTACTCAGGTAGGTACTGCTCCCTGCCCCACCTACGACCCAGGGACGGAAGGAGGAAGGCTGGACAGGCCAGAGACGTGGTGCCCCGGGATTAAGGCTAGTTATTAAACAGGTCTGGGGCTTAAAACTGGACCCTAAAGTCAATGTGGAGAAGGGAAAAAAGAATAAAAGGCAAAAGACTCTCCTCCTAGGAGTGAAAGCAGGAAACGGGCAGGTTGCTGGGGGCAACCTTAGCCACTAAGAGAAATATAATTGCTTTTCAACTTCTGTTACACCTAGGCTAATAACCACAACTGGAAATTTTTGTTGGGAGGAGGAAGTTTTCTCTCATTAAGAGATAATAGAAAGTCATTCACCCTTGAACCTAGAACCGTCAACTTCATACTGAAAGAACTTGCCTCAGCTAGGGCTTCGGCCAGCCTGCAGTGCTCATCTGCACCTCTGTGTGGATTAGAAAAAGGGGCTCCTTTGTCCACGTGGTCACAGCCCCCAACTTGGCAAATGTCCCCCATCCCCATCCCATTCCCTAGCACCCTATGACAAAGACAACCTGACATAGTTACATAATCATAGCAGCTTCATTACCCTGGACAGCTTAAGCTCTGAAGGGACCGTCCCAGAAGCACAGAAAAGACTTGTAGGTGAGAAGCTGGCAGGGCTTTTAACATTCCCTTGGTCCAGAGTCCCTGCTTCAATTCACTTCATGATAAGGCTTCTGGTTGAGTTGTAAGAAAGCTTTCTCCTCATATTCTGGGCCAATCAAGATCATTCTAAACTTTGATTACTGGCAATTTAGAATTAATGAAAAAGGAAAGAGCAAGACTCTGTCTCAAAAACGAAAACGAAAAAAGTTAGATGCTGTGGCTCACACCTGTAATCCTAGCACTTTGGGAGGTCGACGCGGGCTGATCACCTGAGGTCAGGAGTTCAAGAACAACCTGGCTAACACAGCAAAACCTTGTCCCTACTAAAAATACAAAAATTAGCTGGGTGTGGTGGTACGTGCCTGTAATCCTAACTACTCAGGAGGCTGAGGAAGGTGAACCACTTGAACACAGGAGGCTGGAGGTTACCGTGAGCCGAGATCTTGCCACTCCACTCCAGCCTGGGCAACAGAGCGAGATTCTGTCTCAAAAAAAAAAAAAAAAAAAGAATTAATGAGAAAATTTCCAGATTTTACTCAAGGATTTGTTTCCCTAAATTTTGCTTAATACCTATTATCTTAAAGCATGATTTTTGTTTTTAAAAATGTAGATATTATCGGCCGGGCTCAGTGGCTCAAACCTGAAATCCTAGCACTCTGGGAGGCCGAGGCAGGTGGATCACAAGATCAGGAGATTGAGGCCATCCTGGCCAACATGCTGAAACCCTGTCTCTACTAAAAATACAAAAAATTAGCCGGGTGTAGTGGCACACGTCTGTAGTCCCAGCAACTCGGGAGGCTGAGGCAGGAGAATTGCTTGAACCCAGGAGGCGGAGGTTGCAGTGAGCTGAGATTGCACCACTGCACTTCAGCCTGGGGGACAGAGCGAGACAGAAAAAAAAAAAAAGTAGATATTATCAAGTTCAGTGCTGTTTAAGGAGTTTTCTTCTTTTGTAACCAAATTGCCAATAGATTATGGTGGTTCCAGGCTTGGGCTCTGGCATCAGAATGAGTAGAATTCCAATTGCTAGCTCCACCTCTTGCCAGCTGAGAGGACCTGGGCAGTTTACTTAACTTCCCCACGCCCTGATTTCCTCATCTGTAAAATGGGAATAAGTAACATTATCTACTGTAAATAATTAACATATGAATTAAATGAGGATGTATGGAAATGTGTGGCCCAGTGCCCAGCACTTAATAAATATTAGCTACTATTAAGTGGTGCAATCTCAGCTCATGCAACCTCCACATCCCGGGTTCAAGCAATTCTCATGCCTCAGTCTCCCGATTAGCTGGGACTACAGGCACCACTGCCTCACCTGGATAATTTTTGTATTTTCTTTAGTAGCAATGGGATTTCATCTTGTTGGCCAGGCTGGTGGAATGTGATATCACTATTCTAGGTCATTGAGAGGATGACCATGTCTTCTGCCCCATGGAGAAATGGTGAGTCCCCAGTCTGGGGCAGGGAAAGTAAGCCTGGGACATGAAATTGTGCCAGAAGACAAGTGTCCAAGACAGCAACCAGCTTAAAGGAAATTTTACTGGCCAAATTTGGGTCAATCTGAACATCAAAATAAATAATCACTATAGTTGATGACACAATTTTTAAAAATCTCTAGTAATATTCAAAATGAATACTAAAGGAAGGGAAATACCAACTAATAAAACTGAAAGGAATGATAGAATTGGAAATCACTATTTGGCAACCTCCAATTAAATAAAGATTATTGATGAAACCCCTGGACAAAAGATTATTGAAGAGCAAGATATTCACATTGGGCTGAAGTATTACCTGCAAATAACTTGCAAATTACCAAGGGGAAAATTTCCTTTTACAATGGAGAGAGCTGGTGGTCACCACGTTATCCAAGTGATCAAACTCGGCCAGGCACAGTGGCTCATCCCTGTGATCCCACCACTTTGGGAGACTGAGGCAAGAGGGTTGCTTGAGGCCAGGAGTTCAAGGCCAGCCTTGGCAACATAGTGAGACTCTGTCTCTACCAAAAAATAAAAAATTAGCCAGGCATGAGTGGCACTTATCTTCGGTCCCAGCTACTAGGGAGGTTGAGGTGGGAGGATTGCTTGAGCCCAGGAGTTCAAGGCTGCCATGAGCTATGATCATGCCACTGCACTCCATCTAGGAAATAGAGAAAGACCCTGTCTCCAAAAATAAAAATAAAAACAACAACTAAGCATTGCTAATAGTGCAGCTATTATGCACTTATGCGCCTTCTGATATAATCTGAAATACTCAATACTACCACTTATGAATTATTCCTGCCATTTGTGACACACACGAATCTAATCAAGCCTCATGACTTAGTGATGACAGAGGAACAAGTTAAATCACACCGAAAGGAACAGAAAAGACAAATGCACAGTGTGGAATGTGCTACAAGACAACTAACCTGAGACAGAGCTCTCCCCCTGACCATGCTTTAGTCAGGCTCCTCCAAGCCCTCTTTTCAACTAGGCCTAGACCTTGGCCCCCATCTTATCTTTGGTCTGCTCAGTCAGTCTTAGCAAAGAATCCTGCCAAATCATCCCTGCACTCTTTGTATCTGATCAAGTACCTCACCCCGCTCCCTTGACGTCTAAACCCTTAGCCTGTCTTAGCAAGAATTGCCTACGCTTGATGCCTCCCATTAGTCATTTTCCATCCACCGACCCCTCCTCCTGCTCTCTGGCTGTAAATCCCCACTTGTCCTTGTACTTGGGGCTCAGCCAGATTGCACTCCCCTATCCCAGAAGCCCATTGCAGTAGTCTTGAATAAAGTCTTTCTGTTTGAGAATAAGTTTTTCTTTAAAACCTGGACACATGAAGAAGTCATTTTTTAAAATGAATTATTTTAGAATAAAAGAAATTAGAGAGACATAATAATCAAATGCATGTAAGATACTTTGATTGCATCCTGGATCAAAAAAGGAAAAAAATCTATAAAAGATATTTTGAGGGGCTGGGCATGGTGGCTCACACCTGTAATCCCAGCACTTTGGGAGGCCGAGGCAGGCGAATCACAAGGTCAGGGGTTCAAGACCAGCCTGGCCAACATGGTAAAACCCCATCTCTTCTAAAAGTGCAAAAACTAGCCCGGTGTGGTGGTATGCGCCTGTAATCCCAGCTACTCAGGAGGCTGAGGCAAGAGAATCGCTTGAACCTGGGAAGTAGAGGTTGCAATGAGCTGAGATCACACCATTGCACTCCAGCCTGGTGAGAGAGTGAGACTCCATCTCAAAAAAAAAAAAGATATTTTGAGAACAATTGGATATATTTCATTATGGATTGGATATCATAAAGTTATTGTTTCTTTTCTTAGATGTGCTAATGATATTGGTTATAGGGAGAATACCCCAAGTCCCACTACATGCCCATCTGTTTTCAGGGGTTGTGTTAGTTTCCTGAGGCTGTGGTAATAAATTGCCACAAGCAGGTAGTTTGCAACACAGAAATTACTTCTCCCACAGTTCAAGTCCAAAATCAAGGTGTTGGTGGGGCCATGCTCTGTGTGAAGGCTCTGAAGAGGAGTCTTCCTTCCTCTTCCAGCTTCTGGTAGTTACTGGCAATCCTTGGCATTCCTTGGTTTGTGACAACATAAACTTCCATCTCTGTCTCCACAGTCAGGTAGCCTTCTTCCCTGTGTGTCTCCCGGGCTCTTCAAATCTCTCTCTTCCTTATAAGGACAGCAGGTGTTGGATGTAGGACCTACTCTAATGCAGTGTGACTTCATCTTGAGTGCCTCTGCAAAGACCCCCTGTACCAATAAGGTCACATTCAAGGTACCGGGGGCTAGAAAGTCAACGTTTCTTTTATTGGGACACAGTGTAACCCACAACATGAATGATGTGTCATGATGTCTGAAATGTACCTTCAAAGGTCTCAATAAGAAATTCAGTAGACGCAAAGAAGGAGGAGATAGGAGGAAAAAACCTCAATGTAGTAAAATGTTAATTGTGGAATCTTTTAGAAGGTATAGGGGTGGCTATTGTATTCTTTCAACTTTTCCGTAAGTTTGAATATTTTCAAAATAAAAGTTTGAAGGAAAAACATAGATTAGATTCCTGGTAATTCCTCCATCTACAGCCCTGTTCTGTTTTCATATGTATGGAGCAAGGATCAAGAATATGTATTTTTAACAAGCCTTACTGTTTTCTTCCCCCGAGAAGGAGTCTTGCTCTGCCACCTAGGCTGGAGTGCAACGGCACCGTCTCGGCTCACTGCAACCTCTGCCTCCCACGTTCAAGTGATTCTCCTGTCTCAGCCTCCTGAGTAGATGGGATTACAGGCACCAACCATCACACCCAGCTAATTTTTGTATTTTTAGTAGAGACAAGTTTTCACCATGTTGGCCAGGCTGGTCTTGAACTCCCATCAGGTGATCCACCCGCCTCAGTCTCCCAAAGTGCTGGGATTACAGCTGTGAGCCACTGCGCCTGGCCAAGAATATGTATTTTTAACAAGCATTACTATTTTTTAATAGGCACTTGCAGGTGCTGCTAATGCTCTGCAAAAGTTTATAAATACTGGTTAATGCTATAAACCCAGAAGGATATATTCAAATCCCCTGCAACCTTTTTTCTGCCAATAGACCCTAACTATAAGATGCGTTCTTTTGAGAAACAGTACAAATGTATGTAAAACTAAACCAACACAACACACACATACAAAGATAGCAAATATTTCAGTGAGCACTGATCAATATAAGTGTCTAGCAATTATTGGACATATATGTTACAAAAGAGAATTATATCCAAAGTCAATTTATTTCTATTGAACATTCCCAGGCTCCAGCTAGTTGTCAGTAGAATGCTTTGCACTTTTTTCTTAGTCTCCAAAGCATCAGGTGGGATCCCAGGTGGGGTTGAGGAGGAAGCACAGTGAACAGGATGAGTCTCTTCCATCCCTACCTACCACCTCCAGTGGCTGCAGCCCAATTTTCATCTCCATTGCAATATTTCATGTATTTGTCAGATACTGTGTTTGTTTTTTTAAAAAATGATTTTGTTTCTTAAAATCTGTTGGCCGGGTGCGGTGGCTCACACCTGTAATCTCAGCACTTTGGGAGGCTGAGGTGGGCAGATCACAAGGTCAAGAGATCAAGACCATTCTGGCCAATATGGTGAAACCCTGTCTGTACTAAAAATACAAAAATTAGCTGGGCATGGTAGTGTGCACCTGTAGTCCCAGCTACTCAGGTGGCTGAGGCAGAAGAATTGCTTGAACCTGGGAGGCGGAGGTTGCAATGAGCCAAGATCACACCACTGCACTCCAGCCTGGGTGACAGAGCAAGACTCTGTATCAAAAAAAAATTGTTTACACACTGGTCTAGTATTGCCTTTTAAATTGTATTTTATTTTGAGACAGGGTCTCACTGCGTTGCCCAGGCTGAAGTGGAGTACAGTGGCACTATCATGGCTCACTGCAGCCTCCACCTCCTGGATTGCTTAAGCAATCCTCCTGCTTCCGTCTCGTGAGTAGCTGGGACTATAGGCTTACACCACCACGACTGGCTGATTTTTTATTTTTTGTAGAGACAGGGTCTCCTTATGTTTCCCAGGCTGGTCTCCAACTCCTGGACAGAAGCAATGCTCCTGGCTTCGGCCTCCCAAGAGGAGGGATTACAGGTATGAGCCACCACATCCAGCCTAGTTATTGCCTTGATTGACACATAATAGATACTCAATAAAATGTTTACTGAAGGAATGGACTCCACAGGCTATCTAAATCAAAATTGAATTATTTCTTTCTGACAATATAAGCTTGTTTGGGCTGGGCACAGTGGTTGATGCCTATAATCCTAACACTTTGGGAGGCCAAGGAGGGCGGATCACGAGGTCAGGAGTTTGAGACCAACCTGTCCAACGTGGTGAAATCCCATCTCTACTAAAAATACAAAAATTAGCTGGGCATGGTGGCACACCCCTGTAATCCCAGCTACTCAAGAGGCTGAGGCAGTAGAATCGCTTGAACCCAGGTGCCAGAGGTTGCAATGAGCCGAGATTACACCACTGCACCCCAGCCTGGGTGAGAGTGAGACTTTGTTTCAAAAAAAAAAAATCTTGTTTGGTACATTTGTAAAGAGTGGCCCAGACAGGGAAAGAAAGAGAGAGCTCTGGCCTCATGACAAGCTTGGTCAGATGGTCAAGCCTCATGCATTTGCCATCATCTGTAGAAGTACCTCCTAGCCAGTTGTTCTGTCAACACAGACTGTGAAAGGCAGGGGCTCTGGGCTCTGCCATCAACTCAGTGTGGAGCCCTAAATGCGTTTCCAAGGCCCTTGTGGCTGCATTTCCTCCAGTGGTTGTGAGTGAGGCAAAATGGACTTGCTTACTAACAGTAGTAAGATCCTGGGATTTGTAGTATCTACTTTTATTTATTTATTTATTTATTTATTCATTTTATTTTATTTTTGAGACTGAGTCTCACTCTGTCACCCAGGCTAGAGTGCAGTAGTGCAATTTCAGCTCACTGCAGCCTCCGCCTCCCGGGTTCAAGTGATTCTCATGCCTCAGCCTCCCAAGTAGCTGGGATTACAGGTGTGTGCCACCAAGCCCAGCTAATTTTTTTGTATTTTAGTAGTAGAGATGGAGTTTCACCCATGTTGGCCACGCTGGTCTCAAACTCCTGACCTCAGGTGATCCGCCTGCCTTTGCTCTCAATGTGTTGGGGTTATAGGCGTGAGCCACTGTGCCTGACGATCTACTTTTAAAAAATTACGTTTGAGATTTTAGGTTATTCCAAAAATAATGTCACTTTAATTTATTTAGATATTCTTACTTGTATAGGAGGAAAAGGATGAAGTTACAGAGAGGAATTATGCGTAACTCTGGACTCCCACATGGGAGTAAGGGACATGATCATTGTCCTTCACTCAAAACTGCAGAAAAAGCTGGGAATCACTGCTCTACAGTGTCTAATGGGGCATCTTGTTTTAATATACTTGTTTATTTAAAGACTAAATTAGAGGTCTGCACAGTGGCTCACACCTGTAATCTCAGAACTTTGAGAGGCTGAGGTGAGCGAATCACTTGGGGCCAGGAGTTCAAGACCAGCCTGATCAACAAGGCAAAACCCCATCTCTACAAAAAATTTAAAAATTAGCCAATATGGGCCAGGTACGGTGGCTCACACCTGTAATCCTAGCACTCTGGGAGGCAGAGGTGGGTGGATCACCTGAGGTCAGTAGTTCAAGACCAGCCTGGCCATCATGGTAAAACCCCATCTTTAAAAAAAAAAATTAGCCAATATGGTGGTGCACCTATGTAGTGCCAGCTACTCCAGAGGCTGAGGTGGAAAGATTGCTTAAGCCCAGGAGGCTGAGGCTGCAATGAGCTGTGATCGTCCTACTTGCTGCAGTCTGGGTGACAAAGCGAGACTCTGTCTCAAATAAATAAATAAGATACTATAAGTAAAATGCCTATCATGGTTTCTAGCATATTGCAAGCACTCAACTAATAATAGCCACTACTAGTTCAACTTCTTCCACAATTCAATAATTATCTTTTTTCAGTTACGTTTTTATCAGATAACACATTTGCATTATTTGAAAAGTAAAATAATATTGAAAATCTTAAAGCAAGCAATTCCTTCCCCACTATTCCCACCCTTGATTTTCAGAAGCAGCCTCTTTTTAGCTTTTACCAGCTTTTCTGGTTCTCTCCGTTGCACTTATTGTCTGCTGTCTTCCTTCTTTAGAAAACAAGGATTTAGCTATCATATATCTTCTCTTCCCCTATCCTCCTAATTTGCTTGTGTTGCAATTTCTGGTTTAATCAGTAGCCAGTGTTTATTCTGACAATGCCACCATTATTCACAGCTGAGCCGTGGAGTGTAACATGATTATATTTCCTATCTGGTACAAACTTTTTCTTGTTTTCCTTGAAGATAAATATTGCCTCATTTTCTATTTGTTCAACTGTTTATGTACCTACTGCTAATTCTTCTCCAGACTCTACTGGAAATGTAAATCTCTCACTGTATTTAGACATACCAGGTTGTCTGCTGGTTTCACGTATTTTTCTAGAAGGCATCCTCAAGTCCTCCATTGCTATTCTCCTGCTCCCAGCTCTACTGTCTTTCAATTTCCTGGCCTTCAAGTCTTCCTCTTTATTTATTCCTTCATTTTCATGGAATATATCATCCTATAGTTTCCTAAGAAAGGCTGCTTGGGCCACGTGTGGTGGCTCCTACCTGTCATCCCAGCACTTTGGGAGGCTGAGACGGGTAGATCACTTGACACCAGGAGTTCAAGACCAGCCTAACCAACATGTCAAAATCCTGTTTTGACTAAAAATACCAAAGTGAGCCAGGCATGGTGGTGCACGCCTGTGATCCCAGCTACTTGGGAGGCTGAGGCACGAGAATCACTTGAACCCAGGAGGTGGAGATTGCAGTGAGCAGAGATTGCACAACTGCACTCCAGCCTGGGAGACAGGGTGACACTCCATCCCAAATAAAAAATAAATAAATAAATAAATAAAAGAAAGGCTGCTTGGGAGATTAAAATTTTGAAAGCTTACATTTCTGAAAATGTCTTTATCCTACATTCACACTTGCACGTTAACACTGAGTTCAGCATATTCCAGCTTCCAGCGTTGTGCTTGAGAAGAGCAAAGCTATTCTATTTCTGATCCATAGTATATAACCTGCTATTTTTTTTTATCCTGGAAGCTTTTTAGATCTTCTTATTCATAGTTGTTCTGAAATTTCACAATGTTGTGCCTTGGTAGGGGATTTTTTCCCATTCATTGCCTTGGATACTTGGGTAGGCCCTTTCAATCTAGAAACATATGGTCTTCCATTTTAGAATTTTTTTTCTTGAATTACTGTTATTTTTTAAAACATTATTTCCTCCTTTCCATTTTCTGTATTTTCTTTTTATGGAACTCCAATTGCTCAAATGTCAGACCTCCTAAATTGATTTAGAAGGGCTCTGACTGTTCTTTCTCCTATTTTCTGACCCCTTTTTCCTTACTTTCTGCAATTTTTTTCTCAACTTTACCTTCTGACTTTTCTTTTCTTTTTCTTTTTTATTTTTTGAGACAGGCTCTTACTCTGTCACCCAAGCTGGAGTGTTGTGGTGTGATCATAGCTCACTGCAGCCTTGAACTCCCAGGCTACAGCAATATTCCTACCTCAGCCTCCTGAGTAGCTGGGACAACAGGTGTGTGCCACCATGCCTGGCAAATTTTTTATTTTCTGTGGAGACAGGGTCTCGCTATGTTGTCCAGGCTGGTCTCAAATTCCTAGGCTCAAGAGATCGTCCTGCCTCGGACTTCCAACATCTTGGGATTACAGGCATGAGCCACCACACCCGACCTCTTGAATTTTTAGTTTCTACTATCACAGCTCAACCTTCCATGAATGCTCTTTCATTCTATGAATATTCCGTTTTAAGAAACAATATCAGCAGGACGCAGTGGCTCATGTCTGTAATCCCAGCACTTTGGGAGGCCGAGGTGAGTGGATCACCTGAGGTCAGGAGTTTGAGACCAGCCAGGCCAACATGACAAAATCCTGTCTCTACTACAAATACAAAAATTAACTGGGCATGGTTGCGCACACCTGTAATCCCAGCTACTCAGGAGGCTGAGGCAGGAGAATCGCTTGATCCTAGAAGGCGGAGGTTGCATTGAGTCAAGATTGCACCGTTGCACTCCAGCCTGGGCGACAGAGCAAAACTCCGTCTCAAAAAAAAAAAAAAAAAACAAAAAAAACACAGAAACAATATCCTTGGGCATGGGGATACACTGTGCAGATTCACCTTCAGGGAGCACACATTGACCTTGCTGTCAGCTCTCTTGGGACTGCCTTGGCTGCAGCTGCCCTGCTTAAGGGCACACCTATTGCAACCCAGCCAAACAACGGATCAAGGCCAGGATACAAACACCTGGCCATTTTGGCCCAACCCAGCCAAACAACAGATCAAGGCCAGGATACAAACACCTGGCCATTTTGGCCCAACCCAGAACAACCTTGATGTCCCTGTATGCTCCAGTGCCGCTCATGAGTTGGCCAGGGTTTTATGAGTCCTGCATCATAAACTAACTTCTCCCTAAGCCTGATTCTGTTTCCTCTTCACCCTTTCTGTAACAATTGATCCCTAAGAAATATCCCGCACTGCAAACCGTTTCAGCATCTGCTTCTGCAGAATCCAATGGAAATAATACTATGCTTATTTTTCATGGACACGAAAATCTGCTTTTATCTCTCTGAGCATATGTATTGTCGGTGTTTTTTTTCTTCTTCTGCTCCCTTTGTTGGCTCTCTTCTGTGTGGGTTCTTCTTTTTATCTGTTTGCTTGTTTTGATCTCTGTGTCTCATGATAGAGATTTTTCACAAATTATCTCAGTTTTTGTTGTCTATTCCTATTTAAGAATTACATACTAAAAACTTAATTTAAAAAAGATTTGTGGCCAGATGCTGTGGCTCACACCTGTAATCCCAGCACTTTGGGAAGCTGTGGAGGGTGGATCACCTGAGGTCAGGAATTCGAGATCAGCCTGATTAACATGGTGAAACCCCATCTCTATTAAAAATACAAAATTAGTCATGCGTGGTGGCACATGCCTATAATCCCAGCTACTCAGGAGGCTGAGGCTGAGGCTGAGGCAGGAGAATCGCTTGAAACTGAGGAGGCAGAGGTTGCAGTGAGCCAAGATTGCACCGTTATACTCCAGCCTGGGCAACAAGAGTACAACTTCGTCTCAAAAAACAAAACAGGCCGGCTGGGCACAGTGGCTCACGCCTGTAATCCTAGCACTTTGGGAGGCCGAGGTGGGTGGATCACCTGAGGTCAAGAGATCAAGACCAGCCTGGCCATCATGGTGAAACCCCATCTTAAAAAACAAAACAAACAAACAAAAAAATAGGCCAGGTGCGGTGGCTCACGTCTGTAATCCCAGCACTTTGGGAGGCCCAGGTGGGTGGATCACAAGGTCAGGAGTTGGAGACCAGCCTGATCAACATGGTGAAAACTTGTCTCTACTAAAAATACAAAAATTAGCCACACATGGTGGTGCATGCCTGTAATCCCAGCTACTCAGGAGGCTGAGACAGGAGAATCACTTGAACCCAAGAGGCAGAGGTTGCAGTGAGCCAAGAGTGCACCACTGCACGCCAGGCTGGGCAACAGAGCAAGACTCAGTCTCAAAAAAATAAAAAAGATTTGCATGTATGATGGGGTAATTTCAGAATGGGGTGATCAGACAGGGGCCAGTCATTCTTGGGAAACTCCCCATGAAACATTTCCATATCTCTTTTTCTGGTGGTCAGAGTTCTCTGAACTCCCTCCCCATAGCTATAAATGTGTCTGCCAGTGTCTAGGAGTCAAATGTGAGTAGAACAAGGATTCACTGGCTGGCACATTGACCTTCATTTCATCCCCCTTCTTGGGTACTAATCTTCCACCGTCAGCTGTTCCTAAGTCCAAAGTTCCTCTAACTCAAACTCGCCATACAATAAGTGATCAGTCTTTGATTAAGGCTGAGAGAAGGTAGTAGCTTGTTGCACAGGCTAAGGGAAGAATTGCAGGGATTAACTATCATCTCTCTCTCTTCCTTTTTTTTTTTTTGTGATGGAGTCTCACTCGGTGGCCCAGGCTGGAGTGCAGTGGCACTATCTCAGCTCACTGCAACCTCTGCCTCCCAGGTTCAAGCAATTCTCGTGCCTCAGCCTCCTGAGTAGCTGGGATTCCAGGCCTCTCCACCACCATGCCCGGCTAATTTTTGTATTTTTAGTAGAGATAGGGCTTTACTATGTTGGTCAGGCTGGTCTCGAACTCCAGACCTCAAGCAATCCACCTGCCTCAGCCTCCCCAAGTGCTGGAATTACAGGCATGAGCCACTGCGCCCACCCTTAACTATCTCTTAAGAAAACTTTATTTTCTTCCTCTATTGCCTAGGCTGGAGTGCAGTGGCCTGATCATGGCTCACTGCAGCCTCAACTTCCTGGGCTCAAGTGATCCTCCTGCCTGAGCCTCCTGAGTAGCTGGGAGACCACAGGTGTGCACCACCACACCTGGCTAATTTTTGTGGTTTTTGTAGAGATGGGGTCTCACTATGTTGCCCAGGCTAGAAAAAAAATCTTTTAATCGGTGTTCTAGTTCCCAGTCACAGCCCTGCCTTTTCAGAAGTATCTGGTGCCTCCAATTCCTAGGGGTGTTTCAGAGGCATGGATTGGCTTGTTTTCTTGGCTTCCCCGTTTTGAGACCCTTTACTCTGGTGTGTGAGGTTCATTATCTCTCAAATTTCCAGCTTAAAAAATTTTTGATCCCTCTCTCTGCTCTTACCTCTCTTATGGACTTAGGCTTATTTTTAGAAAAAAAGTCTCTTTACTCACATTTGAGCAGGGTTTTGGGAGGAGGCCCAGGTCATATGCATATGTCAAATCTGCTATGTTTAATGGGAAGTCCTATGAGCCCACAGAGTTTTCAACTCTCATTTTATTGAAGGAGGCCTCCTCATATAAACCTATGCCCAGTTTTAAAATGAAAGTCAAGAAGAAATGTGATTTGATTCACATAAATAAAGAACAGCTTTTATTTATTTATTTATTATTCTTTTTTTGAGATGGAGTCTTGCTCTTTTTCTCAGGCTAGAGTGCAGTGGCACAATCTCAGCTCACTATAACCTCTGCCTCTTGGGTTCAAGCAATTTTCCAGCCTCAGCCTCCTGAGTAGCTGGGACTACAGGCATGCATCACCATGCCCAGCTGATTTTTGTATTTTTAGTAGAGATGAGGTTTCATCATGTTGGCCAGGCTGGTCTTGAACTCCTGACCTCAGGTGATCCGTGCACCTCAGCCTTTCAAAGTGCTGGGATTACAGGCGTGAGCCACCATGCCCAGCCTGAGAACAGCTTTTAGAGATGCTTTGGCCTTTGTAGCTAGGTCTGAATTCTCACTCTAACTGTCTGACTGTCATGTGTTGACTGTGTACACACAGCTCAAACCCAGAGCCCCGCCTTGTCTCTTCTGATGAAATACCAGTGCCCACAAACAGAAGGTTCCCCTTTTCTCACCCATGGAATAAACAGGAAGGTCTCTTGGGGCTGTGGTCGTGGGGCTGTAGCTCTGCCCCTAATTTCTTCAGACCCTTTACTGAGAACTGAGTCATTGCAACATCACGCTCAGCCAGCTGTCTCAGCACAAGAAAAAGCTTTGCTGTGGTATGAGGTTTTGTGGGCTGCAAACTACATCTAGGTCAGCAAATTAAACTCCGCCGTGTGGTTACCAATTCCAGCTTCATCTAGCTTAAAGGCCTGTCTGATTTCACCCTCTGGGAATTGGCTTTTCTGGTGTTGGGGACACAAGGCCCCTCTCTGTGGGTGTTTAAGGCACAATATTTCAGGCCTAAACCACTAGATGACACATGTGTAAACCCAGAATCTTGTATTCTCCACCAGGGCTCCAGGGTATGTGAGGGTAACAATACTCCAACCTGGCAGATTTGTACGTGTGTGTTAGAACAAAGGGGAAGGTGGGGATGCATTTCTTTGATGCTCAGTTTCATCTATCACTTGTGTTTCTCTCCTGCCCTTCTTTGACCCTAACAGGAGCCAAACCCTTCTTTCTTGCTTCTCTTTTATGGAAGTTTTGAAGAATGAATGGTTATACAACAGATGGCCAGCTGGTCTACCTAGAAAGGGCCTAACAAAGAGGACAGTGCCTCAATGGGGAAGGCTCACCCTGGATCAGATGCTGGATCGCAGATTTACCGTGAATAAAAAGGGCCCTTGGAGACTAAATCATGTTAAAAATTCAAAAACAACTCAGAAAATACTTATTTGAAGGCCTGCTGTTCTTCAAGGCCCTGGAACGCAGACATGACAAGACTCACTGCTTCCCGAGAGCTCACTGACTGTGGAAGAGGACGATGCTAGCAGGTGGTCACAGTTTCTACCACCTGGCACCCACTCCTCTTCTCCTGGCAATGGTATCTGCAGACAACCTCCTCAGTCTGTGTGCTTTCAGTGGAACTGAATCTACCCCTGGCTCAGGAGCTCAGGTACAGCCTATGGCCTGGCTGTAGTGATTAGCTTAGAGATGGACTTACAACCTCATCAAAGCCTGATATTGTTCAGGGTAACATACTAGATATACTTTGCTAGTATATCTAGTATAGTATACTAGATATACTAGCAATTTTAAAGCTCTGGGTAGATGTGAATGTATTAATTTATTTCAGCTTCTTAGATGGGGTTTCCTGTCATTTGCAACTGAAAAAGCTCTGTGTAGCAGGTTGAATAGTGTTCACCCTCCCTCCCCGCCACCCAGAAAATACATTCACAGCTACCCAGAACTTTAAAAGTTTAGAATATGATCTTGTTTTGAAAAGGGTCTTTGCCGATGAGATTAGTTAAGGACCTTGAGATGCAATCATTATGAATATAATCTAGGTGAGCCCCAAATCTAACCACTGGTGTCCTTATATGATGAGGGGATGTCACAGAGAGACGCAAAGACACAAGGCATCTGGCCATGCAAAGAGGGAGGCAGAGGGCAGAGTCATGCTGCCATGAGACGAGGGATGCCCAGACCCCCAGAGGCCAGGAAGGGGCAAGGAAGGCCCCCACTCAGAACCTTCAGAGGGAGCAAAGCTCTCCTGACACCTTGATTTCCAACTTCCAGCCAACAGAACGGTGAAAGAGAATTTTCCACTGTTTTTGTTTGTTTGTTTTTGAGACGGAGTCTCACTCTGTCACCCAGGCTGGAGTTCAGTGGCACAATCTTGGCTCGCTGCAACCTCCGCCTCCCAGGTTCAAGCGATTCTCCTGCCTCAGCCTCCCGAGTAGCTGGGATTACAGGCACCTGCCAGCCACCACACCCGGCTAATTTTTGTATTTTTAGTAGAGACAGAGTTTCACCATATTGGCCAGGCTGGTCTTGAACTCCTGACCTTGTGATCCGCCTGCCTTGGCCTCCCAAAGTGCTGGGATTACCTACTGCACTTGGTCAGTTTTCCACTGTTTTAAGCCAACCAGCTTGTGGCACTTAGTTATGGCGGCCCTGGGAAACGAGTGCACTCTAACATGTGAAATCACTCCACAGATATTTACTGGTTCCTACTGTGTGTCTGTAAAGGGCTCAGTATAAAATCCAGATACGGAGACTGTGTCTTGGGGCATTGGGGCTTATTTCTGTCCCAGACCATAGTTGAGAAATTAAGGTGATCAGGCTGGGAGTGCTTTGGGAGGCCATAGCAGGCAGATCACTTGAGGCCAGGAGTTCCAGAGCAGCCTGGCCAACATGGTGAAACCCCATCTCTATTAAAAATACAAAATTAGCTGGGTGTGGTGGCAGGCGCCTATAGTCCCAGCTACTCGGGAGGCTGAGGTCGGAAAATCCCTCAAGCCTGGGAGATGGAGGCTGCAGTGAGCCAAGATTGTGCCACTGTACTCCAGCTTGGGTGACAGAAAGAGAAAGAGAGAGAGAGAGAGAAGAAAAGAAAAGAAGGAGGGAGGGAAGGAGGGAAGGAAGGGAGGAAAGGAGGGAGGGAGAGACCCATCCCATA
>CAUYQU010098217.1:0-85503 GCA_963574635.1 Cheracebus regulus | reverse complement strand
CTGTGCAGAAGCTGTGGAGTTTGATTAGGTCCCATTTGTCTATTTTGGCTTTTGTTGCCAATGCTTTTGGTGTTTTGGTCATGAAGTCCTTGCCTATACCTGTGTCCAGAATGGTTTTGCCTAGGTTTTCTTCTAGGGTTTTTACGGTGGTAGATCTTATGTTTAAGTCTTTAATCTATCTGGAGTTAATTTTAGTGTAAGGTGTCAGGAAGGTCCAGTTTCTGCTTTCTGCACATGGCTAGCCAGTTTCCCAACACCATTTATTAAACAGGGAAACCTTTCCCTATTCCTTATTTTTGTCAGGTTTGTCAAAGATCAGATGGTTGTACATGTACGGCATTATTTTTGAGGCCCCAGTTCTGTTCCATTGGTCTATCTCTCTGTTTTGATAGTACTTACTGTTAGTGTACGAACTCCAACCCATTTCTCTTTGTGACTTGTTTGTGGTTAGCATGGACATGTGACACCTTGTCATGCTTCTGGGAAACATTTTCTTCTCTGATGGAATGAGAAGAATGCCTGGAACTTCCGTCATGTAGGATAGACTCTAAGCTGAAAATCTACACACTTTGTCTTAGGCTGGCCTTTCCACGAAGCCAACCCTGAGAAAAATATTTAAATTCAGGAAGTTTATTTGGGGAGTGATCTTAGGAAACAGAAATAGGGAAGTGGGTAAGTGATGGGAAAAGACAGGGGGTCAATGGAGTGTGTTTAATGATAAGTTCTTGCTGTGGGCACCTGAGCCCCAGTCTTGCTGGGCACAGAGATATCCCACCCAAGGGATGAGGAAATTTGAGTGTGTATCTACCAGTTCTCAGGAGGTGTTGTTTGAACACTGTTCTGAGGGTGTCTTCTTAGCACTTCCTGCCTGCCCTACATATGGGATGAGAACATCACTGTGGCTAGAGAAAGCCTGCAGACAGAGAGTCACCAGTGCTGGCCAGCAGTATTTTTTGGGCCAGGGTGTATCAGAAGGGTGAGTTCTGAGGGATATGAGTGAGCCCTGACAGTTCCTGTTAAGTGGCACAATTAACCACCTCTGGAACCATCTTCCTCCAGATTTACTTTAATATGTATAAACAAATCCCTATTATTTAAGCTATCTTCAGAAAGGTGCTCTCTCGGAACAGGATGGCTATTTGGCTTCTGTGTGCTGGGCTAGCAATGTGTGTTGTTTATAGCCAGCAACCATTTTGATGACTCAGTCACGTTTTAATTGCTTAGTGATGGTGCTGTGCCATTTAAAACATATTTCAAATATCATCCTGTTTCTAGAAGAAGTATCTAATTGATAGAGTTCCTATCCAGTCTGTTTGCAGCTAGCCTTTTCTATTCCCCAATTTATCTGCTGAGTAATGACTGACCTGGGAATCTTCCTAGAACATCCTTTTCATCATATCACTCTAATTTGAAGAGCCCATAGTTTAAAGGTGAAATTTCTCAACCTGACCTTCAAGATCTTCCCCATTCTGACCCCATCCTACCTGTCTAATCTTCTTACACTCATACGTAAACTTTTACTATTACTGCTACTAATACCACCTACTATTTATTGAATGCATGCTCTGTCTCATATACTGTGCTAAACAGTTTACATGCATCACCTTATATAATTTACAGAACAATCCCAAAGTATACATAGGAACATTAAAACTATTTTACAGATGAGGAATCTGAAGTTTCCGAAAGTCACATATGAACCAGAAGCAGATTCCAGACCTTCCTAAATAGGAATACCATAATTTATTATATAATTTATTCCCAGGTGGACTCTATGCTTCTAAAGGGCATATGCATGTATTTTAAAATTTGGCCAGTGCATTGTACAGTTTTTGCATGCATGGTAAATGTCTGAAAAAGTATTTGCTGAATAAATGTTCTCCAAGCTCGATATGGGAGACTGTCTGACATCATGACTTTTCCTTTTGAACTTCTCTCTGCCCATGTCTTCTTCCATGGCACCACTTAGTAAAAAAGGAGAAAATTACCCCAAGACTAATGAGGAAAATAATATAAATCAGAATTAACTGATTTAAATATTTATTGAGGGCATGTGGAGAAAAAGGGAGTTTCATGCATTGCTAGTAGAAATATGAGGTGTTTCTGCCTTTTCAGAAAGCAATTTGCCAGTTTCCATTAAGATGACAAAATGTATATTTCCTTGGACCCAGCAATTACCAATTGTAGAAATCTATCCTGTAGAAACAAAAACACTGATACATAAAACATATGCAAAAATGTGTTTTTGCAACATGGTGGCAAAAAACTGGAGAATATATGGGTGTTCATCAATAGTGAGATAGCTGAATAAATTAGGGTGTATAATTACACCATGAAATCTTATGTAGACATTAAAAAAGACAAATTAGAGCTATTCAAGATGATTTTGAGGAATTAGCACAAAGTAATGTTTTTGAGAAATGCTAGAGGCAAAAAAGAATGTGTAATATAATTTTTTAATAAAGTAAATAATGACAAGTGTGCACCTGTGTGCATGTACATGCATGTGTGCATAAATTATGTAAATAAGGAGGAAAACATGAACGACAAAAAAAATGTTGTGAGCATGAATTACCTAGGGGAGAGGGCAGGGGCAGCATGGAGTACCACTTTGGAGTTAGGGTGAAGCAAACTATTGATATAAAGGAGAAAATGACACTGCAAGAAAAAGCTACATTTATGCATGTAGGATAAATCAGGTATATGGGTGGGTATATGTGTAAATATACTAAATTAGAGGTAATAAAATAGGTGACAACAAAACACTTATTTTAACCCCAATATATTCTGTAAACTCATTCTGACATTGTACCTTAAGAGATCACATCCTACTCTTAAGATTTTACTTTCCCCGATAGAAAGGTCCTGTTTTCCCCAGTTTTGGTCTTGTGATCACATCCATCCTCCTGTCTTTCTTTGAAGAACATGAACGGGTTTAGTAAGGATCACTTTGCTCTCAGTAGGTTGGATGCCGTCCTATGTTTTGTTTAGTAAGATACTGCTTATTTAGGCAGTCAGGTATATGGAAACAATTAACCTGAATTTTATTTTTCCTTTCTGGTTTTCATGTTTCTTCTCCGGTTAGCCTAGGTTACTTTTAGTCACTTTAACAATTTCACACACACTCACATTCCTAAGTTGTCACTGCTTACATTGAGACTTTTGCTTTGAATACTGCAAAGCCAACATTCCCTAAGAAAATTATCCTGAAGGATACATTCTCCTAAAGGAAAAAGGAGAATGAAAACTACAAATACAAACTCATTTTTTCAGAAAAACTAAACAGGAAAAATCCCAAATTGCAAAGTTGCAGGAAGTGCTATAAGAAGCAGTGAAGCCCAAGCAAAGGGATATGCAAGAAGTGGAGAGAAATATCATGGCCAGAGAGCTTAGAAATGGCCAGAAACAAGTCACCCATGAAAAGTGAGAGCATGCACTCAGGGGAGAAATATCTAAATATTTGTGATTGCTGGATCTCCCTAGACCTGTATTCCTTTCAAGAAACAAAGGAGATGAGACTACATAGGTAAATAAACTACATAGGTAAGCCACATTTGCAGGAAGCAAAGTGTTTACATGGCAGTGGAGGAGAAACAAGTCCTTCCATTCCAAAAAACGTTACAGTTGTCTATCTCCATTAGCTGGGGCGAAGGAAGGATAAACACACATGTGTATACACACACACACAGCAGACAATATTCAAGTACACCTGTAACAAGAAATCTACACAATAATTTTTACAAAAAATACTCATCAACTTCAATGGTGAGTAATGAAACATGTAGAGTACAGGATTAGTATAAGAAACCAGAAAGAGTGATGAGAAGCAACTGAAAACAGTGGCTGAGAAAGATACGTGTTCAGAGGAAAAAAGTTACTATCAGAAAGATGATAATCTCAACCATTTTTCCATTATGAGTAAATAAACCTAACTATTCTCTCACTTTGTGGGGCAAGAACAAAAAACAGAAATGTCAAAGCTCAGAATAAAGATAGTGTCTTAGTCAGTTTGGACTGTTCAACCAGAATACCATAGACTGAATGACTAATTTCTCATACTTCTGGAGGCTGGGAAGTCTAAGATCAAGGCATCAGCCAATCTGACCTGGTGAGGGCACTTATCTTGATTTGGAAATGACCATTTTCTCTGTTTCCTCATGTGGTGGAGAGGAAAAGAGACATTATCTCTCTCCTGTCTCTTCTAAAGGATTCTAAACCCATTCATGAGGGCTTACCTTGATGACCTAACTGCCTCCTAAAGTCCCCACTCCCAAATACTGTCACATTGGGTATTTAGGCTTCAGCCTATGAATTTTGAAGGCACACAAATGTACCGCAGGTAGTAAGAATACAAGAAGAAACCAAATATGACTTTAGCAAAAAACTTGAAAGAGCATATTAAATAGTAACTATTAAAATACCACATAAACATGACAAAGGTATCTACTAAGTAAAATAATTGACTACAATTGGATAGTAGAGGTGAAGGAAGAAGGGAGAAGAAAAAATGTATTGAATTCATCATTGTTTGTCGTAAGGAATTAATAGGTAGTGTATAAGTTATAGTTATAAAGGTAACTGCTAGCACAAAAATATGTATGGTACTAAAGATGAGAAGAAATACAAAACATAAAGCAAAAGATGACTTGTTAAAATAAGTTTTAAAGCTAGAAAAAGAAAGTGTAACATAAAATAGGATAATAAAAGTACTTGTCATATTTATTCTCATAAATGGGCTAAAATCTCCTGTGGAAAGAAAAAGACTTTCATATTGACATCACTATGATGTATTCTAATAAGTTTCCTGGACCTCAAAGATAATGAAAGAAACTCCTGGGGAGTCACCTATTAGGGGAAAAAAATAAACTGGATACAGATTTTCCCCAGCAACAGTCAGTGTTAAAAGACTGGAGTAACGGTTACAAAATCCTCAAGAAACTAAATAAGATTCAAAGATTTGATAACAAGAGGAAAGGTATTCGAGGCTAAATTCAACAGATCAGAACATAAAGCCACACAGAAATTGGTTTTCCTGTAAACCTTTCTTGAGATATCTACCAGAACAAGAGTTTACAAACTATGGCCCTTGGGCCAAATCCAGCCCACTGCCTGATTTTAAAATAAAGTTTTATTGGAATTCAGCCACATTCATCATTTACATATTGTCTTTGGCTGCTTTTCTGACACAATAGCAAGTTGAGTCATTGTAACAGAGACCTTATGGACTGCCCAGCCAAATATATATACTATCTAGCCCTTTAGAAAAAAGTTTGTTGACCCCTGAAGTAGGCTGTAAGTTCTTTAAGGGTAGGAGGTCTATTTCAGTTTTCTTTATATCTTTAGCACTTACAGTATATAGGAAATGCTCCATAAAGATTTGCCAATGAATAAGTACCTTAGTTCTCATTCTTTCACCTTGAGCTCACTCACCCCATCTGCTTCCTGAATCACCATTCTTTTTCTTCATTCCCCAACTAGACCTTTGGTAATAGGAACACAGGAAAGTAAATAATTTTTTAGTAAAAGATGACAAGAAGCCACAAAGAGTTAACACACTGGCCCAACACTCAGCAGACTAACAGTGAGTTAGTCTGTGCAGAATTGCATTGCATTCACTGAATTTCTTACAGCTTCAAATACTGCTAAGAATATCTTACATTTGTGCAGTGATCTACAGATAACAGTTTACTTGCTCTCTTGCCCTTTCTCTGCCTGCCTTCCTTTAAAATTTGTTCTGTTCTCTTATGAAAAAAAGTTTGAAGGGAAGAACGGCTATATTTAGTAGGCATAGAAATTAAACTATAGGATTGCTTGTTAAATCAACCCTATTTCTCTCTCCTCAAAGCTTTTTTTTGTCCCTTTTCCTACCCCTTCCCTTTTATTCATGCTGGGTTAGATTAGACACTTGAGAAAGTTCTGAGCACCGGGGAAAATGGACATCAACCAGAACACTTCCGTTTTCCAAGAGGCAGTAAATTGATGGTTGTGAATGGAGGCTCTAGAGTCAAAGCTCAATTTTAAATCCTCGCTTTGTCTCTTATTAGCTGTGTGGTTTGGATGTGTTATTTAACTCTTCTGTGCCTCAGCGACCTTATCTGTGAAATGCATATCATAATAGCACCTACTTCATAGTGTTGTGGGAAAATTAAATGTTTTAGTGTAGAATAAAGCACTTATAAAAGTACTTGGCACATAATAAGCATTCACAAGTGTCAGCTAATGTTATTGTTGCCGTCATCATCCTTCACTCTTTGCTGTTAAGGGAACAATTAGCCAGGGATTGGTTTACTCAGTGGTATCTGCAGCAGAGCTATAAGAAGAGTGTGGATAAGAGGACTTGGATGTGCACGGCTCTCAGGCTCCTAGAATGAAGTGTTTTCTTTCCCTTGATCTCTGCAGGGTAGTGACTGTCTGCTCTATGGGCCTCAATAGCTCCACGTGATGTTGATTTCTGTATCCTGTTGGTTATGGCCAGCATTTCTTCAGGAATTCCACTTTTAGTTGATTATGCAGTGAAGATGGTAAAGATGATTGCCTGCAGCTCCAGGAAGAAGTAATTTCTGGTTTTTGTTATTTTTGGAAAACTTCTTTGTATGCCTCATTTCTGGTTAAATAAATAAGACTTCTGCTTGCTAGATTTCCATGAATTTGGGATTTTCTAGAAAGCAATACATTATGCTGCTTTAAATATTACATGTCTCAAAGAATTACTTTAAGCTGATTGCCATGAATAGGATTCACTTCATTTCAGAGTTGAAAAAAGCAATTCATGTTATAACACGCAGTGTCTGAAAGCACAAATCAGGTATTCACCTGATTTTGCCCACCCTAGGACTATAAAAAAAAAACCCCATCAGTTTCTCAGGTCCCAATTTTCTACCTATAGCCATTCTCAGATTTTTTTGTTTTTAAATCTTGGGATGTTCTTGGGACAAAAAAAAAGATGAGTTAAGAGTGACCAAATCTACACTCTAAATGTAGTCCTTTGTTACACTGACTACATACCGTATGGGCTTTAAAACACTGTAACAACACATCACAAAGGTTATGTAGTACATTGTGATATAAACTTGAGGTCTCTTCTCTAAAGAGGGAGTGATGACTTTCAGACACTGAGCCCAAGCACGTGGCCTTTACACTAGTTTGGTCTGGTTTCTTTCTGGCATTGTCCAGGTTTTGCTGACTTTCCTTAGAGAATCCTGAGCCTGCTTTGCTGGCCTGCGCTTCTTTTTCTCCCAGTTTTTATTACTAGTTACCACAAACTCTTAGACTTTGTGATGCACTCCTTTACATTTCTTTTTAGCACAGCCCCCATAATGTATCTCTAGAAGGTTCGGGCCAGCAAAACTGGACTTTACTACTTTATAATTATGTAGATGAATGGCCCTTGTCTGTTTCCTTGGGGTTGGGCTATTTGTCTTTTAAGAAAATGAAGATTATTTCCTCTATGTTTTGTGCAAAAATTCCTTCTGATGGTAGGAGTGGTTATGATCATGGAGATAATGAAGTTGATGTTAACAATGACTGTGCTTCCTACTACCATGCCATCCTCACAACAATCCCTAGAAAGAGATTTTTATATTTAGTTATAATTTATTCATATACATTATTTGCAAATATAATAATTTAGTGAAAATATTCTTTATATTATTATACTCCTTTTGCAGACAGGAAAATTGAGGCTAAGAGAAGTTAATTAACTTGCCCAAGATTATATCACTAATTTATTTTTGAGCTGAAATTGAAACCCAAATCCAAATGCTTACGGAGTCCCAGGTTTTAACCACTAAGATAATAAAAATATAAACATTTACAACGTAATCTTAAATTAGGAGATCAGATGTGCAAATATAAAGATTGGGTCATGGGCTAATTAGGAATTATAATTGCCTGGAAGTAGTTACCGGCTGGAAAGAACTCTAAGGATTCACTTTGTCCATACCCTGAACCCACTCTCCTCTACTGGGCCATGAATTCTTTAATGACTACTTAGAATTTTTAAATATTTGTAACATTCAAAGATTTTATAGTCTTCAAGTATCTTTTGTTTTCCACTGTTTTTCATAATGAAAAACAAAAACTCAGACTTTAACTTTCATTTAACTAAAGTAAGGTGTATTATTTGAGGTTCCTCAGACAGCAGTAATAGCTAATGGACAGGAATTGATGACCCCATTCTTGCATTAGTAGCGAGTAGCACTTTTATAGGATGCTGGTTTTATATGTGAACCAGGATACTGGCTTTATATGTGAAACTTGGATGAATGAGCAGTAAAATGAGATTACTTGAAATGTGCATTTCATGGCTTTGTGTTGCCAACATTTGGAATGGTGGTTTATTTCTCACAAACCAATTTTAATATATGTTTTATTTTGTGCATCATTTTGTAAACACATTAGAGGCCCAACATATGGCAATTTGATTGGCATGGTAGAATCCACTGTTTGTGTCCTGAGGCTTCTGAGCTAGCGTGGAGGGAAGAGACCTTTGCAACTTGTCTATGATCAAATTAAGTTTTCTTTTTAATTTGTTTACAACTCAACAGCACCTTGGAAGCAGCTAGGTAATGTAGATGGAAGGCATAATTTTATACGTCAAGTTTATATTCAGGGCCAACTATAATAAGAAGGCCTCTATTCCCTCTAACTCATTGTAAAATAAGGAGGTCTTTGGATCCATCTCTTCCTTTTCAGGATCCTCTGCAAAGGAGGTTTCACAGAGGAGGTAGGTACAGCATCACTTCCTGACTTTGATATTAAAGTTGTAGAAATATGAAGAAATTATCTTCCTACCCTAAGGCACTTTACTCAAGTCACCTTATTCCCCCAATTTTGATATTTCCTCCTCAACAATTTCCTCAGTATTTGTTTATCATCTTGTAATATTTGGATTTTTCTAAGCTGACTTTTTGGAAATTAGGTGTGATGTAAATAAATGTATAACTGTATTAATTATATCTTAAAGAAAAATGATTTGTGCTTATCAGCTTTTCTATTTCTATCATCTGGGGACCATCCTGAGACCCACTAAGATAGAGTTGTGTTTGGCTGGGACGAGTAATGGTAGAAAAAGCAGAATGAACACCAGGAAAGGTGAGAGAAGTCAAGAGTGCCTAGAATGAAGTCAAGGAAAGGAAAAAAGAGAAAATGGGGAAAAGGCATGAGGAGGATGGGATGTAGAGAAAACCCCATTTGTTTCTACAGGCTCCCCTGCCATCTCTCCATTGCACATTCACACCCAGAGTTTGCTGTGCGTGTGTGTGTGTGTGTGTGTGTGTGTGTGTAGACTGGGAGGCAAGGGGTAATGAAAACATAATCGCTTAGCTCTGTAACTAACAAGAAAAATGGTCAGTGGTTAAATAAGTTAATCTCCTTGGGTTCTGTGTTCTCATTTGTAAAATAAGGAAATTGTTCCTTCTAACTCTGAGCTTTTAACTCTGATGCAATTTCTCACTGTGTTCTCTCACCTTCAACAATGAAATGAATGTGAAATTCCTTCAAGTAGTTAAAAATTTGTATATAACATATGTATTAAGCATATAAAACTTTAAATATACAACTTTAGGAACTTTTATGTAGGTATATTTGTGTGTGTATACGTGTGTGTGTTGTATATGTGTGTATATATGTACACATACACACACAACACACACACGTATACACATGCACAAACCCATGTAACTGCACCTAGATCAAGATACAGAACATTTACAACATTTCCCAGCCTGTTCTTTAACGTCATATTCATATTCACAGTCATAATTCATAAATGGAATCATCATACCTTATGTCCTCTTTTAGGCTTGATCTCTTTTGCTTTTTATCATACTTATAAAAGTTGTCTAGATTGTTCTGTTTAGCAATAGTTTATCCTTTTTCTTGCTGAGTAGTATTCTGCTACCCGTAATATACCATTGCTAATCCTCTTTATTGTTGATGGACAATTGGGTTGTTTTTCAATTTTGTTTATTTTGAATGAAGCTTTATGAACATTCTTGTTAAAGCCTTCTAGTGGACATAGGTACTCATTTCTTTAGGGTATATACTCAGGAGTGGAATTACCAGAACTTGGTTTTATGTTTCATTTTAGGAAGAACTATCAAATAGTTTTCCACTGTGATTGTGCCTATTGACACTCACTCATGATCCGAGTTCCATTCGTTCCACATTCTCACGAGCACTTGGCCTTCTTGTATTAGATGTAAAGACTATTGTTTATTTATTTGGTCCTTCATTCACTTTTATTTTACAAAAATTGAGTGCTTATTGTATAGCAGGCCCGATGCCTTGGAGAGGTTATTGTTCTTACTGTCATAAACCTAACACTTGAGTTAGGGGCCCACAGACTTAACCATACTTGAACAACACACACTTGTGCGATCCATTATATGTACATGTACAATACAAAGTTTTAAGTGTTTTTAGGTACTATATGTTGGAGAGGGAACTTTTGCCTGAATTCTAATTTGGTAATATACTGCAGGGAGGAGCATCTACCTTTTGGTCCATTTTTCCATTCTGCTTCCTGGCTCCTTTGCAAAAAGGAGGAGTTGTGGATTTGACAGGTTAAAGCCTAAAGCACTGACCAAGTGGCATCACTGGTGGTATTCCTGGGCTTCAAGTGTCTTGCAGCTCTTCTCTGATATCTTTCCTTCACTGTCTTCTACATAGAAGGTGCGGCAACAGCTTGCGGAAACTCAGAGAAGGCTTATGTGAGAAAGTAAGAATTTAGCAGGGTCTCCAATGAAGAAATAGGCTGGGTATTCTGGTTAGAGAAAAAAGAAAAGGTAAAGACAAAATTGTGACTTCCAGGGACTGTTGGTGATCCGGTTAGGTTGGAATGCAGGATTTGCAACAGATATAGTAAGAAAGATATGCAGCCACAAAGGTAGAAAATGGATAAATCTCTAGTAGTCTTTTAAGACATACAAAGAATGTTCTCTATGGGTGGTAAAGCTACTACGGGGATTAACCAAGATAGTGGTATTATGGCATTTTCTATCTTAGAACATTTTCTGTATTATTAAAATGTGTCCTACATTCTGAAAAATAAAGCTGAAAATGCTAAATAATACGTGTCCTATTTCTAACAATTGTGGAGTGGATTCAACACTATTCAGTTGTTACAAGAAAAGTGCTATATGAAAATGTTGATTACTGAGTCCTCTAATTTTCAGGATCCTACTGAGTACTGGGCTTGTAAATACCTCAAGAGTAAGGGCTATGTCTCTAGTCTCTTACATCCTATGAACTGAAGAATTTTCACACTAATCTTAAATCCAATGTTCTCATTTTATTTCCAGAGATTGATGCTTATTTATTGTATGTCTGGCATCTCCAGTTCAGACTGCCCAATTCTCTGGATGTACCCCAGGGTCTGTGCATCCTGGCATTGTGGCAGGTTGGACTAGATCATGGCAGTTGGACAAAAAAGGTAAGCAAATCTGAAAGTAGACAGCTGGGGTACAAGTGAACTGACAAATAACAGACTATCCCAACAGAGGGTCAGTTTAAAATAGCTGTGCAGGGAGTCAAGGTCCAGGCCAGAGGTAATGAGACAGAACTAGAGACCTCAAGGCAGGATGAGTAGATGGGAGAGAGGGGCTGATTCTGAGACATTTATGGAGGTATGAATCACTGAAACCAGAGTCTTGTTATAGAGGAACATTGGTCATGGTCATGATAACTGATGGGGAGAAAGTCATGAAGTATACTGCATTTTCTTTTTTCTAGGTAAACATTACTTAATTGCCAAGTGGATGGCTATAGTCTAATCTCGGTATGCAAAAAAATTGCTGGACTGAATTAAATCAGCTGATACACTGTGTTACAACTGAAATCAATAACTGTAAAGAGTTGCATATGAGCTAGGACATCATGTTGCAAGAAATAGAAAATCTAATTTCAATTGACCTTCTCAGTGAAAGGGATTTGCTACTTTATGGACTTGAGCATGCAGAGGCAATAAAGCATCCATGATTGGTTGATTCAGCAGTTTGAGGGTAGCACTAAGGACTTAGTTTCTTTCCATCTCTCCACTATGGCTCTCGTGGTGTCATTCTCCTCCTAAGTCTGGTTGCCCTCATGGCTGTAAGATGACTGTCATAGGCATAGGGATAATAGGGTTTCTGTTCAACACTGGTAAGGTACAGAGGATTTATAGTCCAACATTCAGAGCAGGAGTCCTACAATCAACCTTGGTTGGACTGCACATGTCACATGCCCACATTGAACTCAGACTTGATTAAAACCATCCAAGGACCCTATTAAAGTGAGGGCAAATTTGAGCTTATTCTGAAATAATATTGGATGCATGTAGAGAGGTGGCTATTCAAATACCATCCGGGGGCCACTAAAAGAAAGATGTGAAATGCATTGGGTGGGTAATCAGCTGTGTCAATTATAAGCAAGAATACTTGACATTAACTTAACTTCTGGACACTACTTGCCCAGAATCTAGACCCCAGCACTAGGGATACTAATTCAGTAGGTCTGCTTTTCAGTCCATTTCCCCTATTTGTCTGACAATAAAATACTTTTGGGAGTATTTTCCCCTATTTGTCTGACAATAAAATACTTTTTGTCGAGTTCTACGTGACTTTAGAAAAATCTTTAAAATTTTCCATGAATTCTTTTTCCTTTTAATAATACTATTAGTACATGTTTATAACCTAAAGTTTAGAAAACACAGAAAAATAAAGAAGACACTTTGAAATATTTTTTTTCTTCCATGGGAAATGCCTATATTTCCTAAAGAGGGATGGTATCGCATTTGTTAAGTGGAAGTACTGAGCATGAGCTTTGAAACATCTATTGTGCTCCTTTCTGATGAATGCTTTACATTTCGTTAGAATTCCTCTACATCTTCAGAGCAATTTTGGGATACTTGCCAACAGTTAATGGTCTCGCTGTACTATTAACACACAGGGACAGAGAAGCTTTGTCATGTCATCACCAAGACTAGCTTTATGGAGAAAGTCATTAATCAAGGCAAGCAGGGCACTTTTGCAAATATCCAGGTCTGGCAAAGACAACCACCTCAACTGAGGAAACTTGTACCTGGAAGAATGTAAATGTGACTCAGCCCTTCCTGGAAATGACTGGGTTTCAGCCTGAAATACTTCATAACCTGAGGGAAATCCTTATGGATCAGGCTTGAATTCTTTTCATTTACATGCTTTGTTGAAGGTGAGCTTGTTTTCCTAAGCTTTTATGTTCAGCTGCTCACCTGAACCTCTGGACTGCAGGAACTGTTGACACACAGTTCTCTGGATGGGTCACTACTTGCCCTGCTAGCACCATGCCCTCACCCTGTTGGAAGGAAGTTTAATTAATACAGGGAAGATGTCATAAATGTGATGAGTTTTAAATGAGCATATTATGATAACAAAAAAATGTTCCAAAGTTCTATAACCTTCAATGCCTCCCAAGAAAGATTTCTGGAAGTCACTTCATAGTCCCTAGGAATGACAGTCACATAGCAGGCTTTTTTATTCTTTTTATGCACTTTGTGCCATGGATTCTTTGGAGAATCTTAGGAAACCTATGGATCCTCTGTGTGTGTGTGTATATATATATATATATATATACACACACAATAATTTTAATGTATATATATATACACACACACACAATAATTTTAATGTATATATATACAATAATTTTAATGTATATATATACACGATAATTTTAATGTGTATATATATGTATATATATATACAATAATTTTAATGTGTATATATATGTATATATATATATACACACACACAATAATTTTAATATAATTTTTGAACTATCCCCAGACAGGTTAATGGGGGCCAGCTTGAGATATATGATAACTCCTTGCATGAACAGTTTAAAAAGTGGACTCTTGAGTTAGGCCACCATAGTTTATTTATTTACCTGCTCTGATACTTGTGTGATCTTCAGCAAGCTGCTTAACCTCTCTGTTCCTCAGTTTCATTAGCTACAACATGGGAATAATATGAGAACCTACTTCCTGAAGTTACAGTGTGCAATAAATGAGAAAATGATATAATCTGCCACAGGGGTATAGTGCTAAGGTTAGGGAGGAAGTGGATTGTGACCCAATCTGCTGTAATATTTTATCCACTCACTGATTGAGGTGAAGTTGTCGAGGGTGTTGCCTGCTAATACCACATGGCATCCCATCCGCTGAGGCAAAGTTTAGTTTACTTGTTATGCAATGGGAAACCATGTAGGGTTTTAAGTAGGGGAGTGGTAAGATTTTTCCTATTATATTTTCCTTTTTTTTTCTTCTTTTTTTGGCATTGAGTATGCTGAGAATGCTCAGAATGAAAGCAGAGAGACCACTTGGGGAAACAGAGCACCGTCAGGTCACTAGTTGACATGGGAGGTGAAGGAGAAGCAGGAGTTGAGAATAAACCTGAGATTTTCGTCTTGGGTAGCTGCGTGGTTTAGTGGCACCGTTTATCCAGATAGGAGCAGGGCTTTATTTTTCCTCAGAAGTGGATATAATAAGAAGGATCAACTTTGTTTTGAATGCTCAAGCTTGAGGGCTCTATGGTCACTGACTTGGAGACGGCTGATCAGAAGTTGAAGGTAAGAGAAAGGCAGGATGGGATTGACACGAAGGAGTCATCAGCACAGAGGTAGTATGAAGTTCTCCAGAACCTGGAATAACAAGAGAATAAGAACACAAAGAGAGGCAAAACACATATCAGCATTTATTGAGAAAAGTAAAGAAATTCATAAGGAAACTGAAGTGAGCCAGAGGGCAAAATGAAAATTATGATTTGGGTTACCGACTCCAAAAAACGGAGAAGGTAGCATTCAGTGAAGTCACATGATTCCAGATGATCCTGTGAAATGAGGACTGAAAAGTACAGTGTTTGCCAGAAATTTTTACTAGAGTATTGAAGAAAAACATCATCACACTAAGGTGGTAGGTGGAAACTGAGTGTATATGACTCTTAAAGCCTCTGAATGCAGAAACCCAGGTGTGTTGGTGTGTACACAGAAGGACATGGGGAGAGGGACTATCTTTGTACAATTTGCCATAACAAAATACCACGGACTGGGGGGCTTACACTTATTACAGTTTTGGAAGCTGGGAAGCTGAAGACCAAGGTGCCAGCAAATATGATTTCTGGAGAGGGCTGGCTTCCTGGCTTACAGATAGCTGCTTTCTCACTGTGTAATTTCCTTCCTTCTTTTTTTTTTTTTTTTTTTGAGATAGAGTCTTCCTCTTTCACCAGTCTGGCATGATCTTGGCTTACTGTAGCTTCTGATTTTCCGGTTCAAGCGATTCTCCTGCCTCAGCCTCCTGAATAGCTGGGATTACAGGCATGTGTCACCACAGCCAGATTAATTTTTGTATTTTTAGTAGAGATGGGCTTTCACCATGTTGGCCAGGATGGGGTCTACCTCCTGGCCTTGTGATCTGCCCATTTCGACCTCCCAAAGTGCTGGGATTACAGGCGTGAGCCACTGCTCCAGCCCTCGCTGTGTTCTGACATGACTTTTCCACAGTGCAGTGAAGGGAGGTGGGAAAAACGTGCTGGTGTCTGTTCTTACCAGGGCACTAATCCTCTTGGATCAGGGCTACACCCTTACCACCTCACGTAATTACTTAATTGCTTCCTTGCAGGCCTTATATCCAAATGCAGGCACACTGGGGGTCAGGGCTTTGACACATGCATTTTGACAGGGATACACTTCCATCCATAGTAGGATCATTTGGGTATGAGAAAAATGATTAATAAGTAAAATCTGGAATTTTTCTTGCTGATTTGGCCTGCAATTAGTGAGGCTTACTGCCTTATTCCCAGCTCAAAATAACTTCTAGTGTAAATGTTAACCTTTTTCCTAGAGACCCACAATAAATTCCTTGTGTGGCTTGGCTCTCCGGCATCTATTGTTTAAAGATTTGGGAACACTGCCCCATGGAGCTGTGTAAAGCAGCCACTTTGGGCACAATTCCTGATTAGCTTCGGCCTGTCAGTCTGTCCCATGCTCCTGGCCACAGTGATGGTTAATTGGATGGGCACACATCCCAAGTCAGGCTGATCAGAGTCAAATACATGTAATTTCAGGGATTTTATTTAAACTCTCAGGGTTGCAGACCAAATTTCTTCTAGATTTGTACTGGGAAACATGTAGACCTCGATGCTACTGGCAACCATTTTGTGACCATGAAGGTAGTGAACTACTGAGAAGCTAGAGCTGAAAAATAAAGGGAGAAACAGTGGGAGAAACAGGGGAGAAACATCTAGTCTCCCTCCAGGCTGTCTCAGAAACTGAACTAATAAATTCCTTTTATTGCCTAGGCTGGTTGGAATTGGGTTGCTTCTTAAATGTAAGCAAAAGCATTTTAGCTAATACACCCTTCCATTTCTTTGGACACAGTTTAGAAATGAAAATTAAAATATCCATTTATTTTTTACTTTGCAGTTTATAGGAATATTTCACATCCATTATCTCATTTGATTTTGACAAATAGCATGCCATGCTAGAGATGAAGGTCATTAGTGGACAATTTGGAACTAGAATTTGCATCTTTGATTCTTACCACATCACCATTAAATCTCTTTTAAATATAATCAGCTGAATATTGAGTGAGTAGTTACATGTTCCACTGCAAAGCTTATCTCGATGTTGTGTTTTGATTTTTAATGTATTGTTCTATATCACTGAATCCTTTTACAAAGGGCTACTATGACCTGTAGTGAATAATCAATACTTTAGTATTAAAATACATAAAATATTAATGCGTCTGCAAAAAAAAATCACAAATTTACTCTAAATGCACTTAGCCATCCAGGCCTAGATGTATTATATTGTAAAGTCTTAAAGAAACTTGCAGGCTTATGCTATGCTTATTATATTAAGATAATGATGATTGTCCTTAGTTTTAAGAATTTTTGGAGAATGAGAGAGGCACAAGGGCAAACCTGGGAAAATACGATGTGATTTTCTTTTCTTTTTTTCTTTTTTTTGAGACAGAGTCTAACTCTGTCACCCAGACTGGAATGCAGTGGCCCCGTCTTGGCTCACTGCAACCTCTGCTTCCCAGGTTCAAGGGATTCTCCTGCCTCAACCTCCCGAGTAGCTGGGATTACAGGTTCCCACCACCACACACAGCTAATTTTTGTACTTTTAGTAGAGATGGGGTTTCACTGTGTTGGCCAGGCTGGTCTTGAACTCCTGACCTCGTGACCTGCCTGCTTTGGCCTCCCAAAGTGTTGGGATTACAAGTGTGGCCACCGCACCTGGCCCTTAACAGTGCAATTTTCAAAAGGAAGATGTGAGGAATTACCTAAAGCTTGATATAGAAAAATCTAAAACAGTTCTTGAAGATAAAGAAGGGTTTTATTTGTGGAAATCTGGAGAATAATTTGACAATTACTGGTATAAATTCTTTCTGTCTAGCTGACTTGGTTACTAATACAAGTCAGTCATATCAATAACAATAACTTGTTAGAGACTTGGTCACTATTTTGTAAGCTCAAAGTTATTCCATAAAAATTTTTATTCTCCTCTGATAGCTTTATTGATAAGCGGATAAAATGAAAGCTGTAAGGTGAGAGAATTCAACAGATTTACAGTTAGTTTAAAAACATACCCTAGGAATGACTGTGTGTGTGACTCAGCTGCCCAGAAAGGGGTTGCTTCTGTATTTCCTTTGGTGGTATGCTATCCACTTTATTCTGTGAATGGCTCCTATTTTGTTTATTTTGTTGTTATTTTCCCTGTCACCCCCACCTGCAGTGCCATTTTCTACCTCTTAGATGTTCACTCTGGTGTATTTATTATAATAAGAGAACTTCTTGGTTTCTTGAATGTTTATTTAGATATTGCTGTACCTTGGAATATATATGGAGTAGTGTGTATGTGTGTGTGTGTTTTTAAATCTGTTAAGTGTAACTGAGATATAAATCAGATTCTCTTTTCTTTTTTACTTCCACTCAATGTTATGTTTTAAAGAACTGTTTCTGTGCACTTGGTAAATCTGGTTTATTGCTCCTATTACCTAGTTTTCATAGCATTCTATCATGTGCACTTGTCGAGTTCTACTTATCCATTCTTCTAGAGATGAATCTTCCTTTCATGAACAATGTTGCAGTAAACGTCCTTGCTTGCATCTCCTTATGGACCTGTATGAGAAATCTTCCGCAGCTCATTCCCAGGAGTGAATGATGCCAACCTTTTCATCACACTGTCTGAACTAGTGTATGCTTCCATCAGCTGTCTATGGGGATTCCTTTTCTCCTCATAACTTCTAAGCATTTTGTGTTATCCAGTTTTTTATTCTTTTCAGTATTATTTGTATGAAATTGTATCTTTTTGGCATTTCTATGATCAATAATAAGATTATCTGTTTACATTTGTTTCCCAGTTTTTGAAGTTTCTAATCTTATGCTTAGCCATTTTTCTTTCTTCTTTTTTTTTTGCTGATTTTCATAAACTTCCTAATAGTTCTACATATTAATTCCTTGTGAGTTTTGAATGACTCAAATATCTTCTCTTGGTCTGTCACCTGCATGATAAATTTGTATGCTTTGTTAAATAAAATTCTTTAATTTTGATATGGACAAATTAATCAATTTACGTCCCCTTATAATTATGCTTTTGAGAGCTTATGTAAGAATTCCTTGCCCACTTTAACATTTCTGAGACATTTTAATATATTTTCTACCTTTGCTGTGATGGTTTTACCATTTCCATTTAAGACTCTAATATACTGAGAGTTTTGTATATATTATATAAGAATTTTAACTTTATTTTCCTTCAGCTAGTGAACCAATTTTGTTAACTACATTTACTAAATGGTTCAATTATTTTCTAATTTGTGATGCAAACTCTATACCCACATACACACACATCTGTGAAAATCCACACATGCATCTTTGCTTCTGCTTCTGGGCCTTCATGCTTCATTGACCAAATTTCCTCTAATTGAAGTAGTAACATATCCTAATTAATAATAATATGTTTATGTGATATATCTTGCTCACTAGTGGGGTAAGTAATCCATGTTTGCATTTATTTGTAAAAATTTTCTCAGCTTTTTGTAAAGTTTTCTTTTATAAAAATTTAAAATTCGTTTGTCAATTGCCTTCAAAAAATACTACCAGGGACAAAAGTTAATTCAAAATGGAGCATCACATTCAATTTAAAAGTGGAATTCAGAAAGGTGGAGCAAGATAGCAGAACAGAAGACTCCACCAATTGCCTGCCACCACTGCAAGGACACCAGTTTAACAACTTTTTACACACACACACACATCCTTACACGAACCAAAAATCAGGTGAGTACTCAGTACCTGGTTTTGACTTCATATGGCTGAAAGTTAGGACCAAAGAGATAGGGAAAAAAGTCCTGAATCACCAAACACCACCCACCCCTCTCCCACTCCCAACAGTGGCAGCATGGTGCAGAGAGCTGCTCTGGGTACTGGGGAAGGGAGGACACAGTAACTGTGAGGCACTGAACTCAGTGCTGTTGTGTTAGAGAAGAAAGGAAAACCAGACCAAACGCAGCTGATGCCCACCCACAGAGGGAGCATTTCAACCAGCCCTCGACAGCCTGGAATCACCAATCCCAGAAGTCCAAATTAGAGTGCCTGCAAACCTCGACATTGAGGGCTCCAGGGCTCTGTGTCTCCAAGTAAACCTGAAAGGCAGTCTAGGCCATGAAGACTGCAACTTTTAGGCACGTTCTAGTGCTCATTTGGGCCCAGAGACAGTGGACTGGCATTGGCAGGGTGGGGGGCAAATGACATACTGAGACACCAGATGGGGCAGCCAAGGGAGTGTGGCATCACCCCTCCTCTAACCCCAGGCTGCACAGCTTGTGGCTCCAGAAGAGAACTCTTCCTTCCATGAGAGGAGAGGAGAGGAGAGGAGGAGAGGGGAAGGGGAGAGGGAGCGGGGAAGGGGGAGGGGAGAGGAGAGGAGAAGCAGAGAGGGGGAGAGGGGGAGAGGGGGAGGGGAATTGGGAGGGGAGGGGAGAGGAGAGAGTAAGGAGGAGTCTGTCTTGCATCTTGGCTATCAGCTCAGCCACAGCAGGATAGGTCACTGGTCAGAGTCATGAAGCCCCTGTTCCAGGTCCTAGCCCCAGATAGTATTTCTAGACATATCTTGAGCCCAAAGAGTACGCGTTGCCTTGATGAGAGGGACTCAGTCCTGGCAGCACTTATCATTTGCCAACTGAAGAGCCCTTGGACCCTGAACAACTGGAGTGATACCCAGGTACTATGTCAAGGGTCTTGGGTGAGCTTCTGAGATTTGCTGGCTTCAGGTACCAGCACAGTCACAGGGCAGTAGAGCACCAAGGCTCTTGGGGTCCACAATTTCAGACTTGACCCTTGGCTGGCATTTCCGGACCTTCCGTGGGTTAGCGGGGAGTGCACTGCTCTGAAGGGTGAGTCCCAAGCCAGGCAGTATTCACTACAGGTTGATTTAAGAGCCTTGGGCTTTAAAAGAACATCTGCAGTAGTCTGGTAGTACTCCTTGTGATCTGCTGTCTTTCATATAATATTATACGAGGGTCAGGTTGGAGTTGGGAATCTTATTACTACAAAGAGTCTGTCTGTTTTGTCAGTCTTACTAACTGATCTCTATTTTAATGTTAATACTGGTCAATTGTGCCTAAACTCCAAAGGGATAAAATACAATAAGGCATGTCCCACCTCCTTTCGCATCATGGCCTGAACTAGTTTTTCAGGTTTTTCACTACTTGGCCAAGTGCGTGTGTCTGTTCAGTTAGCTGAGAGACTTAGAATTTGATTTTTGGTTTACACTAACATGTTAAGGGTGGACACACACTGAGTTTGAAACTTACTTTGAATTGCAAATTAAAATAGATTGATGAATGCAGATAGAGGGATAGACATGTGATAAAGGAAGTCTAGTAAAATATTAGTAGTAGGTTCTGGGTGGTGGGTATGTGAGTGCTTGCTGTAAAATTCTTTCAACTTCACTGTTCTAATAGTCTGTTCATTAACCTGAGTTTTCTATGTTATTGATCATGTAATTTCCAAATAATGACTACTTGTTTTCCCTTTCAGTCTTATAGCCCCTCCAGTATCATGTTGAACAATAGTGATGATAGCAGGTGGGGTGGATGCTTCGGATTAGTTGGCTAAGCATCTTTTCCAACCTCATCCTGATGTGTTTATGGGAGAGAGTGTAGCGAAGGAGGCAGACATTTTGCTGGTGTGGATTTTAGAACACATGACATGTTGCATTGTTTCAGAAACTTTCTTATTGTGAAGCCTGAATATCTGAGACGGTTTCAGTTAATTTAGAAAGTTTATTTTGCCAAGGTTGAGGACACACACTGGTGACACAGCCTTAGGAAGCCCTGACGACAGGTTCCCAAGGTGATCAGGGCAGAGCTTGGTTTTATACATTTTAGGGAGACTTGAGACATCAATCAATATATGTAAGAAGTACATTGGTTCTGTCCAGAAAGGCAGGGACAACTTGAAGTGGGGAGGGGGCTTCCAGGTCACAGGTAGGTGACAGACAAATGGTTGCATTCTTTTGAGTTTCTCATAAGTCTTTAGGAGGCAATCAGATATCATCTATCTCAGCAGAGGGATGACTTTTAACAGAATAGGTAGGTTTGCCCTGAGCAGTTCTCAATTTGACTCTTCCTTTTAGCTTAGTAATGTTGGGGCTCCAAGATTTTCCTTTCACATTGTTTGATAGGCACCTACAGATAATTTACATCTCTCATTTTGAATTAAAAAAATCTAAAATTTGCCATACACAAAATAAGTATGTAATATATATGTAAGTTACAATGCATAATAAATACGTGTGCTATACCCACAACCCAACTGAAGAATTAGAAATACTATCAACACTATTGAGTCTGCCTGTGTGTATTTCCATGTTTTCTTATTCTGCCACATGCCACATGCCCCAGAGATAATCACCATTTTGAATTTTGTTTATAAGACCCCCTGCTTATTTTTAGAAGCTGTTATCACATATGGATATGAGCTTGTTTGTTTGTGGGCTTACACAAATGGTATCACAGTATAAGTTTTTGCTTGCTTTCCAGTGCATATGAAGGTATTATACTGTATTAAGTCTTCTAGTTCTTGCTTTTTTCTCTTAATAGTATGTTTCTAAGATTTATTCCTATAGACATTTATATCTATAGTTCATTTAATTTTTAATGCTATATTCTCTTAGTAGACAGTTTTAACTATTCCGTTATGTGCTACAATTCTTTATGAACATGCTAGTTACTGTATCCTGGTATACATGTGCAAGAGTTTCCCTAGGGTGTGCCCAACCAAGGAATAACTGTGTCTTCAGATACGTGAATTCTCAAATTTACAAGAGAGGGCTAAATTGTTTGCCACAGTTTGCCCTATTTATCCTCTGTCGAAAGTGCCTGAGTTTTCATGATTCATCTCCTTTGAGACACTTAACAGATTTCATAATTTTTGCCAATCCACTCTGAAATGATATCTTTTTATGATCTTTTTTTTTTTTTTTTTTATAAAGACGGGATTTCACCATGTTGGTCAGGCTGGTCTTGAACTCCTGACCTCAGGTGATCTGCCCGCCTTGGCCACCAAAGTGCTTGGATTACAGGCGTGAGCCACCACGCCTGATCCTTATTATGATCTTAACTTGTATTTCCTTTGTTGGTAATAAACATTTTTTCTTGTGTTTATTTGCTATTTTTAATTCTTTTCTGTATGATTATCTGTCTTTTGTTCATTTAATTTTTTTGTCTTTTTAATTGTTTCGAATAATTCTTTTTGTATTCTAAATATTATTTCTTTGTCATGTGTATGTTGAAATATTTTATCTTGCTTTGTGCTTGTCTTTATGTACTTTTAGTGTTTTATGATGAATGTATATTAATTCTACTATATAATTTGTCAAGGCTTTTGCTTATGTTTATTGAGTTTGTGATTTAAGAAGTTTTTTCCTATCTTGGATCATAAAGATATTATATGAATAAAATTGACTTATTATTTTCATGCTCTTTCCTAGTTTTGGTGACAAAAAGTTATTCTGTTTTCTTAGAATAGACTGGGACTAATATTTCATCTGTTAGTCTCTAGAAGAGTTTGTGTATTTTGGAACCATTTATTTGAAAATCTGATAGAACCTGACTGAAAAATGATTTCCTTTTGTAAGGATTTTTATAATCAGTTCTGTTTCCTGAAATCTCATACAATTTAGGTTATAATTCTTCTTGAATCAGTACTGTTATATTTTTCTAGTAAGTTGTCTATTTTATCTGTTGTCAAATTCATTATAATACAAATTGTTTATATATCCTTTTTACATCAATGTAGAATTCATTCATATGCCCTTCTTTTCATTCCTAATATTATTTATTTTTCCTTCCCTTCTTCTTCCCATCCCCCACCCCTGGCTTATGATTACTGAGCTTTTGTCTGTCTCAAAAGACTTTTCAAAGAACCAACTCTGGCTTTTTGATCGTGTTCTTTGATCTGCTCTTATTTTGTGTTCTTCTTTTTTTTATACTTTTTGGGTTTGTTTTGTTGTTTTCCTCTATATTCTTAAATTGGATGTCTAGCAAATGAACCTCCAGCTTCTTCCCCCAATGTAGGCATTTATTTATTTCCAAGTATCAATTTTGTTTCAATGTACATGTTTTGATAGATTTATTTTTAACATAGATATAAATATTTTTAAACTTTCATTATAATTTTGTAATCCTCTTTATTTTTAACTTTAGTTTTTGTTTTACTAACTTATATGCTCTATTCTTCATCTTCCTTTTTTTTTTAAATTTTGATTTATCCTTGTGTTTTCTTTCTAAATTCTAAGCTCAATAAATTTCAGTCTCTATTTCTATTATATATATTCAAGGTTATGTGTTCTTTCCTGATGTCCAGGAAAGAATACATAACCTTGAATATATATAATAGAATTTATACATATTATATATAATATATATAATTTGCATCTTTTCACAAATTCATTTCAGTAGTTCCTCATATTCTAACTTTTCACTGTATAAATCTTGCTATGTGAATGCAAAGAACAACTATACTCAGTTAAATTTTTTTTTTCTTTTTAGATAGATATAAAGACTCTCACATTTTCTCATGTGCAAAATAGGGTTTGTATCTGTTAAGGCTCTTTCAATTCCATAAGACAAGAAACTCAGTTCCAATCTATTTAATAGAAAGGGAGGTTGGGCACCCTACATGCCTCCCTGTTGCAGGATTCGTGCCTGTAATGCCAGCACTTTGGGAGGCCAAGGTGGGAGGATTGAGGCCAGGAGTTCAAGACCAGCCTGGGCAATATAGGTAGATTATGTCTTTACAAAAAATTTAAAAAGAAAAAGTAGCCAAGTGTGGTGGCACATGCCTGTAGTCTTGGCTACTCAGCTACTCAGGAGGCTGAGGTGGGAGGATCACTTGAGCACAGTTTAAAGTTTCAATGAGCTATGAATGCACCACTGCACACCAGCCTGAGCAACAGAGTGAGACCCTAACTCAAAAAAAAGCAGGGATGGTGGAATGTAGTGTAGTGATAATATACTCATGTAACTTAAAATGTCAGGGATATGTCTAGTTTAAGAGTATCTTCTGGATTGGCTTAAACAAGGTGAACCAAGTCTCTAGTCTCTATTTTTTGTTTCTTCATTTCTTTTCTGTGATCCCTTTGTGTTGTCTGCTATCTCAGACTTCCTATAGGATATAAAGCAGCTAACTTGCAATACCATGGTGTCAAACATGAAATGAAAACCACAAAACAAGAACACCCCGACAGAAAGAAGTGTAGCTTCCTGATTGTACCATGATGCTGCCTTATACTTATGCTGCTATAAACTCTATGCTCACTTTTTAAGCGTTATCATATGTAAGATTTTCTGTTTCTTCTTGCCAAATACAGTCCTAACTGTATTATGAGCATTTGAAAAGCTCCTAATACAGAGACTAGCCCAAACCAAATGCTCAATGAATCACAGCAATGACCACTTAAGGCTCCCTAGGAGTGCTATTTTCTTAGGATGTATAAACCATACTATGGAGCTTATCAAACCATACTATGTGGTTGCTATCTATCAGTATTTTAGTTTTTGGACTTCCATAGGTCAAATCCCTTCTGTGAAATCAGGTTCCTGCCTAGAAAAGGAAAACAAGGATTTGGGAATTTAAATGATCCATGTGACTTAGATTTTTCTCCCCAGAGAAAAGACTGCGTCCCATGGAGCAATGTCTGAGCAGGGTCTGGGGACGGCTGATGAGTAATTCTGTTTTACTGGCCTCTAGATCATTTCAATTGTATTCCATAAGGCACAGAGAAGACAGCCAAAGGAAAACTCAGGTTGCCACAGCTTACAGTTTCCATGTCTAATCAATGACTCTGCAGCTCATATGAATGAGAAATTTTATGTTGATTACACAGCAGTAAATGAATACTTCACTATCTTTTCTCTGTGAAAAATGGCTATGTTCATCCCGTCAAGTAGAATAAGATAATTACATGCACTGTTGTTTTATAATAGTTATCCCATCAATAAAACATGATTTCACATCTTTTGAGGGGAGCTAAAGTGCTAACATTTATTTTGAAGTAAAAAAGAAGACATTTATAAAAGCTTCCTACTTAAAGTCCTCTAAACCATTTAAATAATAAGAATAGTATTTCCAAATTTACCTTTTGATAACTTATAGCTAATATAAAGCTGAAAAAATAAATAATAGTTTAGTTAAAAGGAGCAGAAAAAATATTGAATCAGAAACTCCTTCCCTCTCCCTATTCACACTGTGATAGATTGTGAAAAGGGTTATAGTTCTTTAACCCCCTTCCAGCTTCCAGGCCCTTTACAAGGTGACAGTATCATCCCTACCATCAAGGGTGAGGTCTAGAGACTGCCTTGGCAATTTTCAAGTACAGCCCCCAAATTCTTTGACACGCCGTCATTGAGAGATGGGCTTATGTTTCCTTCTCCTTGAATCCAGGTACTTACTGCCTGACAAAAGGAATGTAGTGTAAGTGGTGCCGTACCAGTGTCTGGGCCAAGCCTTAAGAAACTAGCAGCTGTTGTTTCCTGTCTCTTGTGATGCTTGCCCTTCAGACCCAACCATTATCCCCTGGTGAGTATCACAGGAGAGAAATTTGCCAGCCAGGTGATGGAGCCATCCTGGAGGTGAATCTTTCAGCCCTAGTTTAGCTTCCTAGCTGGTATCTACTGGAGCAGAGATGAATTTCTCTACCAAGCTCTGCAAAGGGCAGATTTGTGAGCAAAACAAAGGATTGTTTTTTTAAGCTACTATGTTTTGAGATGGTTTGTTACATAGAAATTGATAGCTGAAGTACTGTCCTTGAATATGAGCTGTCTGTGTATTTTGCTCTAGCCAACAGAATGGATGGAGGAAGAGATGCTGTGCCAGTTCAGAGCCCTTGTCTATACTCGAAAGGCCTTGAGAGCTTCTGTTCTCTCTTGGTACCCTACCTTTGGAGCCTGTTGGAAGATAAGAGACACATAGCCAGCAGCTCAGTAACCTAGCCAACAGCCAGCCTATCTGGAGAAATGTAAGACCATTCTAGACAAGTCAGCCTTCCACCAACTGACCGCAGATGCATGAGCAAGCTAGTCAAAATCCACAACGCCTGACTCAGGCCAGAGCATCTTGAATGTTTCTCTTACTAGAATCATTTTGGCCTTTATCATTCACGCGATGTTGTTGTGGAGGGGCAATGGGTCACACTAGCAAGTCCCTCTCTCTCCATGTTTACAAGTGAAGGCTGAACTCCAACCATGATGCATGTCTGTTAGGAAGTATGTATTAGCATTAAGACATGGGTACAGATAGATGACAAGGTAAGAAATAAGAATGTTTTGGGGTGGCAAAGTATAGTAATAACTCAAAATTATTAATACAAAATTGAATTTTAAAAATGGAATGTATCAACAATGGAATGCAATATAGTGCTGAAAATGAGTGAACTAAAACCACATGTATCAATGGGAGAATCTCAAGGATATAATGGTCAGTGAAAATACAACTTGGGCGGCAGACTGAAGTATTTTGCTATTAGGTATCTAAAGTTTTACAACAGTTGGTCATGTAATGAAACACTGATATTTGGGTGGGCTGCATGGAAAAGGGTATTGATGATAGCTTATTTGAAGTAAAAAAAAAATGGATTTTTATCAGTTATGTTAGTGCTGTCAAAAGACAAAATTACCACCCCCACCCCGAATTAGTTTGAAGGTCTAACTGGCTTTTGTTTGTGATTCTAGAATCAGCCAGCACCTTAGTTAATAAAATAGAATGAGTATTCTGCTGGGCATGAGGGAACAGCTGGTTTTGTAAGGTGGAAATAAGGAAATAGAACAATTTTTAAAAAGTAGATTGGTTAACACTGGTTTACTACAGGTTACTTTTCTTGGAAGGGTTAGAGCACAGGGAACTTACACTGACTGAGTCAGACTTGGTTGTTATAAATCTCTTGTTTTCAGGAGAAATTGGTCTGTTTGGACCTTTACCTTCTTTCTTAAAGTTCCAGTTTGATTATGTGGCATTTAGCATTAGTGACTCCATTTCAGTTTGGTCTGGTCTGCTGGGGCCTTAGTGCAGAAGCTCAGTCCAAAACAATGACCTCTCTTAATTTTGTTTGATAGAGTATTTTCAAAATTTGGTAAAGTTTATATAAAAAATAAAATTTAAGCCTAACAAGTCATCCATCACAATCAATAAGATACTGGCATTTTAACAGATAGTAATTCTTGACAACTATGGAGTATATATAAACATATCAATGAGTTAGACTTTAACTTTGGTTTTATGAAAGAGAAAAGGGAATCAAAACATGATTCAGAATTGGGTTGCATAAGATCTTCATACATGTTATTTAGCATATTTAGAATATACTTGTTCTCTAATCCCATGGACTCAGTTTCTGCTAACAGGGCATTGATTACTTCTACCTTAATCAGTGCTTTTGGGAACTGGAGCACAATAGGGCAAAAGTACCTAATTTTTCTGACACATCCTGAGATTTGCATTACAGAGGCTGCCACAAGGCTGTAAGCTTGATTCATGCTTAATGGTGAATTTCTTCTGAAATTGTGATTTTCACTCTGCCAAATAGCTCTGCAGATTTTCAAGATCTGTGATTACACTAACTCAGGGTCTTTCACTCTGAGAAATGAGTCCTATCCCCACTTGCCTTCTCCCACATCTGGTCCGTGACTGGAGGCCAGCACTCTGAAAACTGATCAGCAGGATTCTTCCTTCCTTTACAGTTTTGTTTTTGCTGTGGATTAGATTATATGACTCCCTCCCTGTTAGATGTGTATACATCCTACTTTAACATGTGACTTTGCAGTGCTTCTTGCTGTACGAGGGGTATACCCCGCCTTGTCCTTGACTTGAGGCTTAGATAGGTGACTTACTCTGGCCATTGGGTACTAGCAAGCATGACATAAACTGAGATTGGCCTGCATGGTTGAGCTTGTTCTCTTGCCTTTTTGCCATCATCTTGAGAAGAATTTGTCCCAAGTAATCTCTGGACCAGAGCGGGAGCAGATTTGAAACCAACCTACCCCTAAAGCAGAGCTACTCAACTGACTTGCATACATGTGAGTAAGGAAAATAAATGCTGAAGGCAGGATTTGGGTGTTGTTACACAGCAAAAACTGACTAATATAAGTTTCTAGTTGGGGCACTCACAGCTGTGTAATTAGAAATAAGTCCATGATTTGAGGAAGTTTGATAAATCTCTTCCACAAATAACTATGGCACAGCAATTTTACAATGTTAAAATCAATGGAAGACACCTTGTATACCTAATAAGGATCCAGTTTCCTCTGTTAATACAGATAAGAAAATAGATATGAATTTCTTCTTAGATGTTCACAGGGATTCTGTTTCTTTTCTGTTGTCAGTGTGTAATTTTCAAGGAGTTAAAAGCATAATTGCCATGCAGATGTCTAATGAATACTTGTCAGCAGTATAGTCAACCCATTAATGAGAGAACAAGTGAGGTAGTAAAACTGGTTCCAAGAGTATATGAGGAACAGTTATTTCTAGACATTAGCAAAAAGAATGTTAAAATAAGATTGCTAGGCTATATACAAAACTGGTTAATGTTCTATGGGGCAATAAACATTAACTTTTGAGGTTCTCTTTTTTTGTGGAAGGTGGAAGTAAATGAAAGCAAACAAAATGAAAAGAAACAAAGGCTACTGTTCAGAGTTTGCTGTAGCAAGGGAATCGACCACTATTACATGCATTTTGGAAGAGACTCAAAGGCAGGCAGAGTTTAGAGCTTTATAGTGGCAAAAAGGGAAGGCTTTGGGGGTATGCTGATTGAAGGGTGCTGTCATGGGGAAGCTGGAGGCAGGCTAACTAGAAATGGGCCATCCTATGTGATTGCTTGGGATGCATATTTGGCTTTATCTGGCTGGTCCTAAGTTGAAAATAGAAACAGGAATTAAAGAAACTGTCAGTTATCAATCTGGTCCTAGCTATTTTGGGCCAATTGTTACAGGGGCTATTTTTTTTGGCTTCCTGGATGGAATATGGTAGTCTGATTTCCTGTAAGTCAGGCTGGCTATAAGTCAGAAGTAGGCTGGCTTCCTATAGATAATGGGTTGGTTTCCTGGGATGATTTTTTCAGGCTGTGGATCAGAGGTCTATTTTTATATATGGTCTGGCAACTTTCCATTTGTATATTCAATCTTTCAGCACAAAACTCTACAAATTAACACATATGTAGTAAGTCAAAAACAGGTACATTCTCCTAGAAAAATCAATCATTTGTGGAGGGCTATTAAGCAAAATTCTAGTACGGTACTGAGAAAATGCCCTATTATCCCTTTACCTTATTCCCAACTTTTCAGTAATTTTTAACACCATATATTAGAGAAGGATAACTATAGAGGTTGTGAGCAATTCATAAAATTCCTGAAAACATACATACTCGACAAGAACTGGATAGAAGCAGTGTAATTATTTCAAAATAAATTTAATCCAGGAGGAAAAGGCAGTACTAGAAAGATCTATGTGGGGCAGAGTTTGAACAGCATTCTTCAATCTGCTTTACCAAGCATAAAACTTGTATTTTTAAATCTTTGTCTAATTTACTTCTTTATTTCTCAGTTGGTTCACACTTCAAGAATTGAAGAGACAGATGTTGTCTATTTTTCTCCTCACATCTCAACACTAATTACTTCCTACAAGGTATCATTCAATAAACCAGATAATGAAGATCGATATCAGAGATGCTTGTGATCAATGAAAGAAGGGAAACTGGATACATAAACCTTATCTTTTGACTTGAAATGCCCTTCTCTTCCCCCATCAGAGTAGCACATGAGACCACTGTACTCGGCTTTGTAAATTACTGGCCAAATTTCTTAAAATTCTTAAATTCCTGACTGGCAGGTGGCTACAGTCTACTGAGGCATGTGTGTTTGAGAAGTAGACATTTTTCTTTTCAAAAAATGTATAAAATAAAAATCACTTTATGCCATCTTTTGGGTGTTTCTGGCATAATGTTATTTGTCTTTACATATATAACTGTCAATTCTGGTAGGCATCTAATTATGGACAACTATTTCACAAGACAATGGGATGGTATTGTTAATGGAAAACATCTTCAAAACGTAATATTAACTTAGATACAAATTTAATTAACTGGTCTCAACCATGAGGAAAAAGTCTATATTTATAATTCAAATAGTATTTAAACAGCCTTCTCAAGTACCATTGTTATGCAGCTTACTCAGTTCTACAGTGCAATTTGTTGGAAAAATATCAACCACCTCATTGTCCACTAGATGTCAGTCCATCCTCACACTGAGGTAACACGTAGAATATTCATCTGGTGACAAAAAAATATCTGTTTGAGAAGTCATATGCTGCCTTCCACCCAGTGGCATGAGAGACACCCCAGCCAGGCAAACTTCCCGTTCTTTTTGTGTAATGTCTGCTCGGATTGCTTTTATCATTGGCTAATTGACATCTGCAAACTCTGGTTTCAATAATCCCTTGCTTCCCTCTCATTAAACACGGCAGGTGCCAATTGAATTTGAAGAGAGTAATCGATGCTTTGTTTGGCTGTGTTAAATTAATGACACAGAATGGAACTGAATGCCAGGATCAGATGACACAAAAATAAATGTGTCTCTCAATCATGCGGTTCATTTGTAATGACCCCAGAATGGAACATTACACACCCAGTGATGACACTCATACTGCCTGGCATTACTTTAGCTGTCGGCCACTGGTGGTCAACAGCATCCTCCCAAGAAAGGCCCAGGGTATGTTTAGGATGCACTAAATTTGCAGTAGAATAGAGTCATATGCTCTTAACTTCATGTGAGCATGTATTTAAATCAGGATGATCTTGGTGCAGGCTCAGAGGCATTTATGTAGTTGATAATCATGGTTTCAGAAGCTCTTTGCACGGAATAATTTATATTGGCAGTCTCTAAATCATATCTAGTGGAGTTAAAGCTACATTTGCCAAAGTGTCATCTGACAGACACTGGTCCTGTAGGATGTGAATAGATTGTAATAAAAGGATTTGTAGAGGAGAATTCCATAGAATACTCTGGAAAAATCAGAATCAGACATGTTTCTCTATTGCAGGACTTCCCAGCACTTTTAATATCATGTACAAATATCCAAGAAGAAGCTATAAATATGTGGATTTTCCTGTTTTTGATTTTAGAACAATTATTTTACAGAATATTTTGCCAAACAAGTTGATTTTGAAAAAAATGAAAGAGAATTCTGGACGACAGATACTTAGTCTCATATTGCCCTTCCACCTTTTCTTTCTGTTTTTCTTTCTCTTTCCTTCTACATCATATATTGAACATATTTTATGTGTCAGGCACTATACTGGAACAATGTAATTTAGGAGTCATGCTGCAAAGAACAAAGGGTACTCGTAGGGCATAGTTTTTCCAGTAATGCATAGAAATCCTTATATGTAGGTACATTTTACATTTGGAAAGTTTCGAAGTCTCCAGCCCACCTAAAACAGGGACTGGTTATTGCCAACGGACCCATGTTGTATCAGGTAAGGAAATCGTTCTCTCTGCAGTCAAAGGAATCCTTTCAGCTGGGTTTGAAATCTTTTAGTGAGGACTTGACCAGAAAGATGTTTAACCAACGGGAATTTAATGGGAAAAGTTTGGAGTTGTTGGCAGGGCAGAGGCAAGTTTTGGAACAGAATTAAGTGATTCAAAGAACCTGCCTTTAAAAAACACATAAGAGAGAGTATTAGACGGAAGAACAGAGTAGAAATGCACACACAGAGCACAAATAAAGGCATGCTGTAGGAATATGCCCAAGCAGGGCCCTACAGGGGTAGGGGTGGGGATGGGGAAGGAATATTCTTGGCTTGATACTTCTGTCTGTGAGCAGTACCGATTCTTTGTAAAATGCACATTGAGACCTCAATGAGGCAAATTCAGGCTGCTAAATATAGATATGACAATGCCAAAGCCTGGGCCTCATGGCCCTTGGGAAAGGTGTGTGTGGTGGGTACCATCTGTTCTCATATCTATCCATTTGCCCCAGAGGCCTGGAGACTGAGAATGCTTCATTCCCATCCATGCTTGATCCTCTCTTTTAACAGGTTTCTAGTGTTTTCTAATAAAACTGCAGAGAAGGCAGGAGGAGAGAATGTGTGGAGACGTAAAGTAACATTATTTCTGTTGAGAGAACATTTGGAAAATGATTAAGTTATGAGAATGAGCCGCATCAGGTAGAAAAATGAAGATGTGTCCTGAATCTTCAACTAGAGGCAATGGCTCTGATAAATAAATTTCAGGCTTTAACAGTCATTCATGTGTAGGTTTCGCTTCACCAGCTTGAAATAAAAAATAAAATTATTTAAAAAAAACTTTTATTGGGCTGGGCATGGTGGCTCACGCCTGTAATTCCTGCACTCTGGTAGGCGGAGGCAGGCAGATTACCTAAGGTCAGGAGTTCAAGACCAACCTGGCTAACATGGTGAAACCCCGTCTGTACCAAAAATACAAAAAACTAGCTGGGCATGGTGGTGTGTGCCTATAATCCCATCTACTCAGGAGACTGAGGCAGGAGAACCACTTGAATCTGGGAGGCAGAGGTTTCAGTGAGCTGAGATCGCGCCATTGCACTGCAGCCTGGGTGACAGAGTGAGACTTAATCTCAAAACACAAACAAACAAATGAAACTTTTCTTGAAATTATGATATACAGGTATTCCTCGTTATGTTACACTTTGCTTTATTGACTTTCTCAGATATTGCGCTTTTTACCTACTGAAGGTTTGTGGCAATTCTGCAATAAGCAAGTCAGTTTTCCAACAGCATGTTCTCACTTCATGTTTCTGTGTTCACATTTTGGTAATTTTTACGTTACCAAAGTATTCCAAGGACCTTTACTATTACATTTGTTATGATGACCTGTGATCAGTGGTCTTCGATGTTACTGTTGTAATTGTTGTCGGGGGCTGCGAGCCATGCCCATGTAAGACAGTGAACTTAATTGGTAAATGTTGTATGTGACCGGCCATTCTCCTGTTTCTCTTTCTCTCCTCAGGTCCCCTTATTTCGTGAGACACAAAAATACTGAAGTTAGGACAGTGAAGAACCCTACAAGAACCTCTAAATTTTCGGGTAAAAGGAAGAATTGTACCTCTCTTACTTTTAATACAAAGCCAGAAATGATCGAGCTTAGAGAAGTCATGCTGAAAGCCAAGACTCGCCAAAGGCCAGGCCTCTTGCACCAGTTAGTGAAGTTGAGAATACAGAGGAAAAGCTCTTGAAGGAAATTAAAAGTGCTTCTCCAGTAAACACATGAATTATAAGAAAGGAAAACAGCCTTGTTGCTTGTATGGAGAAAGTTTTCGTGGTCTGGATCAATCAAACCAGCACATTCTCTTAAGTGAAAGCCTAATCAAAAACAAGACTCCAACTCCATTCAGTTTTATGAAGGCAAAGAGAGGTGAGGAGGCTGCAGAAGAAAAGTCTGAAGCGAACAGAGGTTAGTTCATGACATTTAAGGACAGAAACCATCTTCGTAACATAAAATTGCAAGGCGAAGCAGCACGTGCTCGTGGAGAAGCTGCAGCAAGTTACTGAGAAGATCTCAGATCAATGGTGAAGATGGTTACACTAAGCAACAGATTTTCAAAGGAGCCTTCTATGGGAAGCAGATGCTATCTAGTTCTTTCATACCTAGAGAGAAGTCAATCCCTGGCTCAATGCTTCAAAGGATGGGCTGATTCTCTTGCTAGGGGCTCATGCAACTGATGACTAAGTTGCAGCCAATGTTCGTTTGCCGTTCTGAAAATCCTAGAGCCTTTAGAAATTATGCTAAATCTACTCTGCCTGTGCTCTATAAATGAAACAATGAAGCCTGGATACGAGCACATCTGTTTACAGCATGGTTTACTGAATATTTGAAACCCACCATTGAGACCCATTGCTAAGAAAAAAAAGTCTTTTCAAAATATTACTGCTCATTGACATTGCACCTGATCACCCAAGAGTTCTGATAGAGATGTACAGGGGATTAGTGTTCTTTTCATGCCTGTTAACACAGCGTCTCTTCTGCAGTCTATAGATCAAGAAATAATGTTTACTTTTAAGTCTTATTTAAGAATTACATTTTGTAAAACTATAGCTTCTGTAGATAGTGAGTACTCTCATAGATCTGGACAAAGTAAATTAAAAATCGAGCAGAAAAGATTTACCATTCTAGATGCCCTTAAGTACATTTGTGATTTATGAGACGAGGTCAAAATGTCAACATTAAAAGGAGTTTGGAAGAAGTTTATTCCAAGCTTCATGAGTGACTTTGAGTGGTTGAAGACTTCAGTGGAAGCTGGGCGTGGTGGCGCACACCTGGAATCCCGGCATTTTGGGAGGCTGAGGTGGGAGGATCGCTTGAGCCTGGGCACCATCGTGGGACCTTGTCTCTACAACAGAAAATTAGCTTAGCGTGGTTGCACATGTCTGCAGTCCCAGCTATTCAGGAGGCTGAGGTGAGAAGATTGTTGCCTGGGAGGTTGAGGCTGCAGTCAACTGTGGTCATGCCACTGCACTCCAGTGTGGGTGACAGAGTGAGACTCTGTCTCGAAAACAAAAACGAAAACCCAGAACAATAAAACAAGACTTCAGTGGAGGAAGTAACTGCAGAAGTGGTGGAAATAGAGAGAAAACTAGAATTGGAAGTGGAGTCTGAAGATCTGAATGAAATGCTGCAATCTCATGATAAAATTTGAACAGATGAGGAGTTGCTTTTTTATCGATGAGCAACAAAAGTGGTTTCTTGAGATGAAATCTACACTTGGTGAAAATGCTGTGAACGTTGTGTTGAAATGACAACAAAGGTTTTAGAACTACACATAAACTTAGTTGACAAAGCAGCAGCAGGGTTTGAGAGGATTAACTTTTTCTTTTTGAGAAACATTTTTATTCAACATGAAATTTAAAGTTGGAGAGAGGATAGATAAAACAAGTTTGACAAGACGTTGATATTGGTTTTATCATTTTAAAACATATTCAATTGTATCAGTATTTCCATTTTGAGATAATATTTTCTCTACGTTTAGGTATGTTTAAAATTGTCCATAATGAAATTTTAAAAATGTTTAAGTTGTACAAATTTTGGGGGTACTTGTTAAGTTTTGTTACATGTATATAATGCATAATGATTAAGTCAGGTATTTAAGGTGTCCATCAACCAATTTCAGTACTTCTCTAATTGTTGACTCCAATTTTGAAAGAAGTTTTACTTCGAGTAAAATGTTATTAAACAGGATCACATGCTACAGAGAACTCTTTATGAAAGGAAGAATTAATTAATGTGGCAAAGTTCTTTGTTGTCTTATTTTAAGAAATTTCCACAGCCACCTCAACCTGCAGCAACCACTCTCCTGATCAGTCAGCAGACATCAACATCAAAGCAAGACCCTCTACCTGCAAAAAGATGACTCACTGAAGACTCAGTTGATTGTTAACATTTTTTAGCAATAACATATTTATTATTATTTTGAGACAGGGTTTTGCTCTGTTGCTCAGGCTGGAGTGCAGTGGTGTGATCACAGCTCACTGCAGCCTCAACCTCCGGGTTCAAGTGATCCTCCTGCCTCAGCCTCCCAAGTAGCTGGGCCCCCAGGAACATGACACCACATCCAACAAATTTTTTGAATTTTTGTAGAGATAGGGTCTCACTGTTTTGCCCAGGCTAATCTGAAACTCCTGGGCTCAAGTGATTCTCCACTTTGGCCTTCCGAAGCACTAGGATTACAGGCACAAGACACCACACCTGACCAGTGCAATATTTTTAAATTGAGGTATGTACATTGATTTTTTAGACATAATGCTATTGCACATTTAATATAGTTTAGTGTAAACATAACTTTTATATACAAAGGGAAACTAAAACTTTGTGCGACTTTTTAAATTGTGATATTCACTTTATTGCAGTGTTCTGGAACTGAACCTGCAATATCTCTGAGGCATACCTACACATACGGAAAATTAGACATATTATACATGTAAAACTTGATAATTGTTTACAAGCCAACATTTTGCTTTAAGCGAGTACCCAAATCAAGGAACAAAACATTACCAGGGCACAGAAGTTCTTGGTCTTTGTGTCATCATTACTCCATGCCAAGAGTAACCGCTGTCTGGCTTCTAACAGCATGGCTTGCTTTTCAGAAATCTGTTGCAAGAGGTGAGCAACAGTGTATGGATGTCATCCTTCACTGTTATAACCCATCCCCAAGATAAGCCCAAGGACACCGAAAGTTTAACCCCACCGAAAAGCAGAACATGTAGTGCACCTGACCATAATCCTGTTCTTAGCTGCTCTTTGAGGTACTGTCTGCTGCAGCATGTCACACATGATGCATCCAACCATAGGAGACAAAGACTGCTACATTGTAGTTACCACATCACAAGGTCATCACAACAATGATGTGATTGTTGTGTTGTCACAACAACAGGCTCATAGGACTGGCTCTTGCCATATGTATATACAGGTAGATCCCCCCAACCCACACCCCCATATTTTGCCCATGAGCCAGGTCAGCATTGGGTGACATTTTGCCTCCAGACCTTCACATGTTGTATCCATAACCCAACCATCCTCTAATCAATACCAATAAAACAGGTTTTGTGTTGAGGTCTGAGTCTCAATTTTGACTCGCGGCTCCACTCATACGGTGATTTCCTTCAGAGTTTGTTGGATTTTCCTACCAGGGACCACATGTTCCATTAAATGTGTCTAAATGTCGGGAAGTCTCAGAACAGGATACTGCAAAATATGACACCTTGGTGCATGTGGGGTATTTTAAGCTGAAGGAAATAGAGAAAACCAAAGAAGCATGAACGTCACTCTGATCTCTCACTTTTCTCCCCTGAAGAAGATCATAAAAGAATTATCTGACCTACCTCCCCTGAAAGTAAATCGTAAGACCCTCATCCCAGAGGTATCCTGTCTGTTACCTAGAGGCCACAAAACCTTTGAACACACAGGCCTTGCTGAGTTTTCCCCAGTATATTATCATTCAATCACACCATTTTGTCCTCCTCTCACACTTACGTACCACAGTTAATAAAAACAGTTTTCTCTGAGTCTTTGGGTCTTCATTTGTGAAGTTTCCCATGTCATATAAAACCTTTAAAATAAATTTGTTATGCTTTTCTTTTGTTAATCTGTCTTTTCTTATAGGGGTCTAAACCATAAAGCTTGTGATGAGTGAGGAAAAAAGATTGCCTTTACTCCCCCATATATATAACTCAAAACTTAAGAAAAATGGGGTCTTGACCTTGCTGCTATTTCTTCCAGAATGCTCCTTGAGTTTTTATCAATTAATGGTTTCAAATAAACACATCATGTGATGTGCTACCTAACTCCACTGCCACCAGCTCTAAGCTCTTGGCCCTGGCAAAGCTAAAACATTTTCCAGCAGAACAAGAGTGCCTGCTTCCCATTTGTATAATTAAATGGAAAAAAAAAAGACTCTTTCTTTTCCAAGGTGACCTAATATTCAATGATGAAAAGAAAGTTTAAAGGAATATATACAATATCGTGCCATTGTGTAAAATTAAAAACCTTGCAAAACATTAGCATGTATTATTGACAAAAGTTTAAAGTAGACCTGGGAATGAAATGTACCAGTTTCAGGGTAGTGGTGACCCTTGGATAGAAGTGATTGCAATAAGGCTTGAGGAAGTGGATAGAGGCCCTACCTGCATTTGTGACATCTTCTTTTCAGAGTGATCCAAAGCAAATATAGTAAAATGTTAACATCTTGTAAATCCTGACAATGGTTTCCTGAGTGGTTGTTACATTATTTTCTGAACTTCAGTTTATGTTTGAAAGATTTCATAATTTTAAATTTTAAGAAGTTTTTCCATATACACTTTTTAAATGTTAAGTTGAAAATGTTAACTTGAAAAAGTAAGAACCCAAACAGTATATGTAGTATAATCTCAACCATGTGCACCCCCCCCCAAAAAAATGAAAAGATAGGAGATTGTAAAACAAGTACATCAAAATGTTAAGAGTCATTTCCAGTTTAGGGGAATAGTGGGAGATGGTGTGTGTGTGTGTTAGAGAGAGACAGCATGTATGTTCTTTATATGCCCCTTTATTTTCTGAATTAGTGAAGGGATCTGGAATATACCACTGTGGCATAAAATTATTTTGAGCTCTAGACATTTGAGAATCAGCATATGCAGAAGGAGGCTTTGTCTGACACCCCCCACCCCCACCTTGCCCTTATCTGCCTAAAAAAGCAGAGCCTTTCAAAAGAATTCAACTGCTATAGATTTGCCTTCAAAAGAGTCTTTCCTATAATGGGTAAGGAAAGAATTGATTCCTATTTGTAGGGAGCATTGATTCCTATCACCAGATAAATCACATAACTAACATTACCATAAAATCATCATACCTCCCATCTGTTCACCTAAGGGCCACCTTATCTGTGCCCAGAGTCATTCATATTTCCATAAGCACTTTTTCTCTCCCTCCCCTTCTCCTATGAAGATAGTATATAAGCCCCAAATTGTAACTTCTTCTTTGAGGCATGTTTTCCATAAGCTCCTGAATAAATGTATGTGAATAAACCTTGTCTTTTTTTCCTGTTAATCTCTTGTCAGTTTAATTTGCACTCCTCCAAGTGCTGAACTAAAGTGGGTAGAGAAAGATTTTTCACCCTGACATTATCAACCTAGTTTTTACCTGATTATTTAAATTGTGTAAATGAGGGGTGCAGGAAGAGTGAAATGTGTTAAAAAAAAAAATCTAGCCCAGAGTTGGCAGATACTTGCCAAGGCAAGGATTGTATATGTATAAGTTCCCCACAGTCCCTTAGCACTATGGGAAGTGGTAGTTTATTTCTGTCTCCTTCCACCTTGTTCAAAGGAGAGGCACTTGCTCCTGCCTTCTCAAACTGTAGGTTTTAGCAATTTCCTTGCGTGAAAACTGGGTTTTATATCTGGGAGTTCCAAGGTGCTGTGGTACTAAGCAGGGGTGGAAAAGAAGCTCAGCAGGCCCTACTAAGAAACTTTTTAACAGTTCTCCACTTCTGGCAGGAGCTGGTTAATCTTGTTTAAAGAAGGCCTGGACTACATATTTGAGCCTTTTATTATTTGCATCAAGAATATGCTTCCTAAATTGCAATGTCTGAAGAGAAAGATTAAGAACAAGACCAACAAGGAGAAAACAGGCTACTTAGTGAAAAGCGACATTACTGAGGATAAAGGACATGGGGAGGTAAATCCACAGCAAGTAGCAGCTCTGAATAAACCATCCCGGGTCATGTGCAAATGCCCTATCCTTACCTCACTGCCGCTGCAACCACCAAATTTTAGGAGCTCTCCACAAAGCTCTCTGCTTTCCAGAACCATCCTTCCACCTATCAGAGAAATTATTTCTATACCTTATCCTCTAGCAATGCTTCTAAAACCTTAATATACATATAGACCACCTGGTAATCTGGTTAAAATGCAGATTCTAATGTAGCAGGCCTTCAGTGGGGGCCTGAGATGCTGCATTGCTAACTTGCTCCCAGGTAATGCCAAGGCTTCCTGTCCATAGATCACACCTGGAGTAGCTAAGCACTTATAGCACATTCTCAATTTTTAAGAATAATACTTATGGCATGAACTGGGTTTATTGCTAAAGAAGGCAGAGAAGAGGAAAAAGAACATCTACTGAGCACGTAATATACACCAAGCCCTTGAAGCACATTTGATGCTGTTTTTCTACCTCAATATAATCACTTAAGCAAGGCCCTCCACATGGAATAGCCCTGTATTCCACCCTGCACCCCATTTCTGTCCACTGAATACTGAATCACCTTTTAAGACTCCATCCAAGTATTTCATATTCAATAGATCTTTTCCTGAAAGGAAGAAAACATAACCCAATTCATCCTGTATCCTGCATTTCTAACAGTATCTGACATTTATTAATAGTGTAGGCATTCTAGGGGAGAAAAAAGCTTTTCTTTCTTCTTAGGTTAAGTGTCTGAGGACTGTGAATTGAACTGTTAAATGATAAATTAACAGGAGGCAGAGCATACAAACTTTAATTGTACATACACAAGGCCTCCACATAATGCAGGTGAAAACACAGAGAAGCAGACTCAGAGCTTATGTACCATTTTAACAAAGAGTGATAAATTGTGAAGTGACTAGACAAAGGAAAGCAGAGGCTGAGCTCTAGGAGCAGCACACTGTGGGAAAGTTAATAACGGGAAATGATTGGAAGATGGGATAATTTAGTAAGGTTTTTTTTGTGAAGATTCATCAAGGTGCTAACTTTTCCATCTAGTTTATGGCCAAAAACACCACCAGAGATAAAATTAATGGCAATCTTTATTTCTCAGAAGTTTCTGCTTTTAGTCAGATAAGGAAAGCCCTGAGAATGTTTCTTTCTGCATCTGTTGATTCCCAGTTGCCTTCTGCTCAAAACAATTCAAATGCCACAGTGGCATATTTTGGGGTGGCATATTCTGATCTCGTTCAGTGGTCAATAAATGTTTAACAGAGGACTAAGGAATCCCTAAAAAACAAGCCTGAAAAAGAAATATTATCATCCAGATTTTATAAATTAGGAACATGGGGCTCAAAACATTTATGTGACTTGTTCAGGATCACACAGTAAAAATTAGAGACCCAAGTGTGTATTACCGTAAGATCAAAACACTTTTTATTTATGCTACTTTGAGTCTCAAAAATTTTTAAAAAGGCAAATTATTAAAAGTCGTAACACGTATTTTTTTTTCAAGTTTCTTGTTATTGTGTTTTCCTCCCTGATCTCTGCTGGTACTATGGAAATTCTAATAATTACTTGTTTATATTATTTTTACTTTTAGGTATTAAGCTTCTTTGAGACTGGATGCTGAAGTTGAATGTTATAATATACTTTCATTGTTCACAGTACAAAGTGCATTTCACCAAAACTGGCCAATTTGGAAACAAAACAAGGCAAATTTGGAAAGCAGCAGAGTATATCTTGTGAGGCCTCCCTGACATTTTGGCCTTTTCTTCTTCTCCTTCTCCCATATAATACCTTGTCTGGGTGTCCAAGTCTCCCTACTGTCTACCTCTACCAACATGCTAAGGAGGGGCTGAAAACTCAAATGCTTGCAGCAAGCTGGGCATTAAACAAAAGATGACAATGTGCTTGTATTGCAGTCTAGCATCACACTTGCCAGGTACATCACACTTTGCCCTTTAAAATATCACACTGGTAAGATGAATTGAACAAAATAATATCCAGGAGTCGGGTAGTTAGTAGCAGTGAAGAAAAGGATGGTAGTTCCTGATTTCAGTGGACCTAACTTCATTAGTGGTCTGGTGCTCCTTGTTCAAGTTCCTCCTTACTTTCCTAAAACACTCAGTGCCTTTAGTTGCTTACCTCCTTTGGAAACTCAGCCTTCCAGGTTGCTCCCCTGTGGATCCATCCCCCTCGCTCTCCTCCACCAATCTCCTTATCTCTGTTTTGCCTCATGTCTAAATCTCTGCAGCAAATTGATAAACAAATCCATGGCTGGTAATAATTAAATAGTTACTCAAGAAATATTTGGATTTTACCAAATGTAATAGGTGATATAACAACAACAACAACAACAACAACAACAAAACAAAAAACAACTAGTAAGAATGTAAAGAATAGGTTTGAGGTGTGAGCACCTCTCTAATATTTATTCTTCAAATGACAGTACTTAGCTGACAATTGACTCCAGGTTTATAATCGTTCTCCAGCTTTGGGGTTTTGCCTTGATTTTAGGGCAGTATTTCTCAAAATTAGTTCATGGATCACCTAAATCAAAATTTCCCTTGAAACTTATATAATTTCGCCCTTACCCGCCAAAAAAAGAAAAGATAAATGAGTAAATAAATGAATAGAAGAAAATAAAATAAAAAGTTTGTTCTCTAAATGGTCAAAAAGGAATAAAACAAATATATCTAATTGCGTATCACATTGGTGACATAGTAAAAGAGTTGGCAAATTACAGTCTGTAGGACTAAATAGGTGTGATGCCCATTTTTTTAAACAAAGTTTTATTGGAACCTAGCCATACCCCTTGGTTTCTTTCATATTTATGGCTGCTCCTCTGCAGCAATTGCAGAGTTCAGTAGTTGTCACAGAGACTCATGACCTGCAAAGCCTACAATATTTGCCATCTGAGTTTTTACAGAAAAAAAAATTGCCAACCCGTGATATAACCACAGATGAACATAAACATTTCACATCACATTTGATTAGACTTTCTAGTCTGTACATCCTTAATGGGATCAATTCTATGGACAAAAAGAGCTGCAAAGAATTCTGTAGGACTGCTGTTATTAATCATATTGGCATAGTTAGTTGGAAAGTATTCTGTGCATATGGGATGGGAAATGAGATAAGTCGTTATGTTAAAGTTGTTGGCTACCAAAATTGTTAGTGCGAAAGAAATGAGAAAGGTATAAAGTCGAAGAGATTAAAATACTGTAATGTTAACGTTTTTCTTCTTATTTACAATGATTTCCCTAACTGCATCTTCTAAAAAGGCCTTGAAGCAATACCAATCCTGTAACACCGAGCCCTAGTGGAGCCCAGATGCTGGTTTCTAAACACTACTCCTCACAGAAATGAAATAGAACTAGAAGAAATGGCTGATTTCATATTTGGGGTGGGAAATGGACAAGATGAGGCTGGAGTATCTTGATGAGCCAGAAATCAAGGAAGGTATCAAAAGCTAGGAGAGTCATGTCCAAAGGACACTGGATCCAAATTGAAGAATCTTCTTAGCCAAAGATGAGGAAATTTGAGCATCAAAATACAAACTAATAAAACAAACTGACCCCAAAACCCTCTGGTCACTCTTGAAGGTAGTTAGATCATGACACCTTTTGTTAATAATGATAATTAAAGAAAAAGGAAAAAAATATATTTTGCCTGCCCACATGAACTGTATTTCAGGATAATTAACCTAGTTAGTATGGGATAGTTGGTTTTATAGAAAAAACTCCTGCTAGTAAATAGAGAAATAATAAAATTTTTAAATGATCATTTGCAACTCTTAATAAATCATTAGAAGACTTGCAGATTGTTTCGTTAAAAAAAAAATCAGGGTTGTAGGATCTGAACTTGCTGATCAAATTATCATCAATGAAAGTGGAACCATCAGACCTTATGTGGCTCCTGATAAGATGCAATGTGAAGTGCATAGAAAAAATACTGAATGTGAATCTAATCAAGTCTTTAGATCTAATTTGTAGTTTACAGGAGGAACAGGGGACAGAGGAATGAACTAATAGTACTTTGATGACACAATCAGACAAATCTAGGACATGAAGCATCTCACCAGTTTATTTATTTAAAAAGTCAATGGCATGAAGGAGGAGGAGAAGGGTATATTTATAGAATAAGAGATTTAAGAAACATAACAATCAAATACAATGTATCGCTTTATTTGGGGCCTGATTTGAACACATGAGCTACAAAAGTTATCTTTGAGATAATCAGGGAAATTTGAATATGGATTGGATATTAGATGATATCAAAGAAATATTGTTGGTTTTATCAGGTGTGGTATTGGTGTTGAGGTTATATTTTTAAATGTATTTATGTATAAGAGATGCAAATATTTGTAATAAAATGGCATGCTGTAGGAAATTTTTCTTAAAAGCTGCAACAAAAGAAAGAAAGGAGAGCTGAAGTAGAGCAAAATATTGATAAATGTGGCAGATAGATGTATGGTGTTTATTATACAATTTTCTCTACTTTTGTATATTTTTTAAAACTGTCATTATAAGAAATTTAAAAAGCAACTACCTGATCCTAAAAATCAACCCTCTGGGGCATAAACCCCAGAGAAATTCTCATTCAGGACATGAATACGGTTGTTCATTGCAGCCTTGTTTGTAGTAGCAGGAGGTGGAGTTGAACACAACCTACTGTACATATCTATGACGAGGAGAATGCATGCATAAAGGGTGATGGAAATATACTAGGATATACTAAGCACCAGCTAGAAGCCACAAATTCTGTGGGATGCACTCACAGCAATCTGGCTAGCTCTTAAAAATAGAGCATTAAGAGAAAAAAGTAAGAAACAGAAAAATTTATACCAGAATTTAATTTATATATACAGTTGTCCCTCAGTATCCTTAGGGCATTGAATTCAGGACCCCCTGAGGTTACCAAACTTTGAAGGTATGCAAATTCCTTATGTAAAATGGTATAGTATTTGCATATAACCATGTATACCCTCTTGTGTACTACTTTTATGTCTAGATTACCTAAAACAATACCTACACATCACTTCGTTTGTGTGGACTCAACGTAGTACTCAACATGCAGCAAATTCATGCTTTTTGGAACTTGTGGATTTTTTCCTATTTTCAATCTGCAGTTGGTTGAATCCATGAATGCAGAATCTATGGATATGGAAGTTTGACTATATGCTACATAGATTCTTTTCTTATAGTATGCATATTATATATCACATATGTTATTTTATATATGTGTATATATATAAATTCACACAAAGCCACAATACATATTTTTAAAAGATATTCTAAATTTCTGGAAACATATATCCAATACATTGAAATGGTTGTGTATAGTGGGGAGGGGAGTTGAAATTGGCAGTGGGAATAAAGGGGAATCACTGAATAAAACGAGAACGTGGCTTTCCATGCAGTAACAATGTCAGTGTACCAAATTTAGGGGTAGCATTAAACTTTCTTTGTCTGAAGTCTAAAAGACATGAAAATGTCCCGCCTAGGACCTCTTGAATCAAAATGGAAAATAGAAGGAGTAGAAATCTCCATGTCCTCTCAAGTGATTCTTAAACACCGAAAAATTGATGTATCTTAAGGGAAATCACCAGTTCAGGGTCACCAGACTAAGTCAAGAACAGCAGAGCATAAACTTCCCAGAAGGGCCTGAAAAATTCTCCCCAGTGTCCAATTTCTGTTTGTGTATAAATGTGAGTTAACACTGAATTAGCTCTGAGAATGAGGAGCTATATAAATGCTAATTACTCCTGGGCAAATCAATCTCCTATTTATCACTTAGGGAATTTCCTTTTCAATCACCTGTAAAGGGGAAAAGGAATCTATTGTTATTCTCACCAGTGTTAATTATGAGTTAGGCATAGCACAAAGATGAAAGAAGGAAAGATAATATCCAGTGTTTGTGAGGGTGGGAAGGAACAGGACACTTCAGGTACTGTTGGTGGGAGTATAAACTGGTACAGCTAGCAAATCTTGTCTGAAAATCTCCCCTTATAGAAATTCATCCTCCGGAAATACTGTGCAAGACATATGTACAAGACTGGTCATTTCAGCATAGTCAGTGAAAAAAGAATACAACCCCCCAATCCTTCAGTATGGAAATAACTGAACATATTATCATATATCAGAAATTGTTCAAAAGCATGAGAATCTATATACACTGATATCGAAATGGCTTTCCAAGATGTAATAGTTCCAAGAAATATTGCTAACAGAAAAAAAGACCATAAGGGAGAAGCAGTATGTAATATGACACTGAGTTTGTTTTTTGAAGAAGAAAATTGAAATTATTTCAGTGCATGTGGGAAAACAAAGTTGAATATTTATGCTCTAAATTGTAAACAATGATTATTTCTTGGGTACAAGAGTGAGGGTACTTTTATTTTGTGTATTATGTGTTTATGAAATAGTTGTATGCCAACCGACTTTGTATTATATTTATAATTAGAAAGAAAACAATAAAGATTTGTTGGTCCCCTAGTGATGTGATTTGGCTGTGTCCCCACCCAAATCTCGTCTTGAATTCCCACATGACCCAGTGGGAGGTAATTGAATCATGGGGGCAAGCCTTTCCTGTGCTGTTCTCATGATAGTGAATGAGTCTCACAAGATCTGATGGTTCTATAAGGGGGAGTTTCCCTGCACAAGCTCTCTTCTCTTGTCTGCCACCATGTGAGATGTGCCTTTTACCCTCCACTAGTTCCTCCCCAGCCATGTGGAACTATAAGTCCAAAAAACCTTCTTCTTTTGTATATTGCCTAGTCTCAGGTATGTCTTTATCAGCAGCATGAAAATGGACTAATACACCTAGCATTTAAGAAGACAAAAGTCTTAAAAGGTCTCTCCTACACTGCATACTCTAGGGCTTAGAGCAACATGCTGTGAGAACGTGTCTTGATTAATTAGATGCTTACGGTCAAGAAAATTTACTAACAGGAAGTAGCTGGCTTATCCTATAAGTGAAATGAAATTATCCCCCATAATGAAGCAAAAATGACACTAGCAAGAAGTTCAAGACAGACTCAGTGCTTATATATAGAAGGATTCAAATGGAATATGAATAGCCATAAAAACCAAAAGCAACTGGTTCTTACAAGATCGATAATCTTCCAAACTGATTATTTTCTTCCAAATATCCTTCATTGAAGCGCGGGACAGGATTTTAGAATGAAGTGTAAAATTGCTATTAAACCAATCCCTCCATCTTCCTCCCCTAGTAGAGCAATAAGGAAGTCAGAAGGGAAATTAGAGCACAATGATGGGGAAGAAATTGTGAGAACTTGAATTGCAGTGACCTGGGAGCATGTTAACAATGCAAGCCTGTGACTATTAGTTGCCCTGGCATCTTCCAAGATGACTGCACCCAGGAAGCTCAAGTGCATGCATCTATGTCAGAAAGGGCAGGCAGAGGAGTATTTGCAGCACAAGGGCTTTTCACTCTGAGTGTTCAGAAAACCAATATCATATATAAGATCTTAGAGAGCTCTGCCAAAGAGGCATAATAGGCTATCAGTGACACCCAAAACTGGGTGTGGTGTCTGCAGATGTGGAGTGAGTCTTTGCTATATCGCCATCTAGTTGGTGACTTTGAGCAAGCTGGCTGCTTTTCCTAAGCCTCAGTTTATTTGAAAATGAGATTGATAATGGTACAAACCTAATTCAGTTATTCATCAAATAAGATGGTTATGAGGATTAAATAAAATAATGCTCACAAAGTGCTCAGCACACCACCTGATAGGTAGTTAGCACTTGATAGGTAATACAAATGATATTATCATTGTTGTTGATGAAACAAGGTAAACTTTGAGTCATCTTTTGGATAGCATATGGCCTATTTCGGTGTAACAAACTATGGTAAATATTTATAACCTTGTGCAATTTCTGGGAGTCAGAAATTTGGAAGTGACTTGTCTGGACAGCCTTTCTTGGGGTTTCTCATGAGATGTTATAGTCATGATGTCCACTGGGATGGTAGTCTTTTGAAAGCTTGACTGGGGCTAGCAGACCCACTCTCAAGATAGCTCACTGACATGCCTGGCAAGTGATGGCTATTGTTGGAAAGAAGCCCCAGTTCTTCACCATGTAGACCACTTCAAAAGGCTGCCTGAACGTCCTAATGGCATGGTAACTGGCTTCCTCTATAATGAGTGATGCAAAGCAGAAGCCACCATTTCTTTGAAAAACTAGCCTTAAAATCACACTCATCATTTTCAAAATGTCCCGTAGGTTATACAAGTCATTCCTACTTAGTGTGGGAGGAGAGTATGCAAGAACATGAAGACCAGGAGGCAAGAGTCATGGGAAATATCTTGAAGGCTGGCTCCCACAGACCATAAACCTCCCTTGGCCCAAATGGAATCCAAATTTTCACTTCAACATTCCATTTGAGCCAGTAATGTCTTCCTATTAGATGAGAAGGGAAGCTTCATGTGAACAAAGCAAAGATAAATTACGATAACAGTCCTCAAGATATTTACAATCTAGAAGAGAACATAGACATGTATGTAATAAACCATGTCAGGGAAAGAGAACCTTGTGAGTTAGTGTTTTAATTCTTAAATAAGAAGCAAATAATAATCATCATAGTGTGATCATAATCAACACATATTGAGTGTTATCTATGTGCTAGGCAACATACTGAATGTTTTACTTGTAGTACTCTTCAAATTAGGTAAAATTATTATCCCATTTTTCAATTGCCTTATATGGCAATTGAGACATAGTGAGGTTAAGTAATGGCCCAGAAAAATCACACAGAAAGTAAAATCAGAGAGTGGACTTCTGGCTCAGCAAGCTAGCCCCAGAGTCTATGTTTTTAATTGCTACGTGTATCAGTCTAGGTTCAATCTGGGAAGCAGAACCACTGTGAATATTATAAGGGGTGTATTTATTTATGTTTTCATTTTAACTTTTAAATTCAGGAGTACATGTGCAGGATGTGCAGGTTTGTTACATAGGTAAATATGTGTCATGGGAGTTTGTTGTACAGATATTCCACCCAGCTCTTCAGTCTAGATCCATTAGTTTTCTTGATCCTTTCCCTGCTCTGACCCTCCACTCTTTGATAGGTCCCAGTGTGTTGTTCTCCTCTATGTGTCCATGTGATCTCATCCTTTAGATCCCACTTATAAGTGAGAAGATGTGGTATTTGGTTTTTTGTTCCTGTATCAGTTTGCTATGGATAGTGGCCTCTGGCTCCATCTATGGACAGAGAACAAGATCTCACTTTTTTTTTTATGGCTGCATAGTATTCTATGGTGTATATGTACCACATTTTCTTTATCCAGTCTATCATTGATGGGTATTTAGGTTGATTCCATGTCTTTGCTATTGTGAATAGTGCTGTAATGAACATACAAGTGCATGTGTCTTTATAATAGAATGACTTATATTCTTTTGAATATAAACATGTAATTGGATTGCTGGGTCAATGGTATTTCTGTCTTTAAGGAAACACCACACTGTCTTCCACAATGGTTGAACTAATTTATATTCCCACTAACAGTGTATAAGTTTTCCTTTTTCTTCACAACCTCACCACCATCTGTTATTTTCCGACATTTTAGTAATAGCCATTCTGACTGGTGTGAGATGGTATATCGTTGTGGTTTAGATTTGCATTTCCCTAATGATCAGTGTTACTGAGCTTTTTGTCATATGCTTGTTGGCCGCATGTATGTCTTCTTTTTAGAAGTGTCTGTTCATATCCTTTGTCCACTTTTTAATGACGTTGGTGTTTTTTCTTGTTTAAGGTCATAAGAGGTTTATGATGACTTAGAACTTACCCAGTTGTGGGAAGAGCTGGAGAGGCAAAGGTCACAAATAAAAGTTGGACTGGAGAAAGAACATGTATTAGTCTGTGAGGGCTGCCAAAACCAAGTACCACAGACTAGTGGTTTCAGCAGCAGAAATTCATTTTCTCACAATTCTAGGGGATAGAAGTCTAAAGATCAAGGTGTCAGCTGGGCTGGTATCTTCCAAAGCCCTTCAGCTTGGCTTGTAGATAGCTGTTTTCCTCTGATGTTTGCCTGTGTCTTTCATTCTGTGCGTGTCTGTGTTTTAATCTCCTTGTCTTATAAGGACACCAGTTATATGTCCTTATAGTGAGTTATAGGACCCAAGCCATGACCTCAGCTTAATTATCTTGAAAAATACTATCTCCTTGAGTCAGACATGACGGCTTATGCCTCTAATCCCAGGACTTTGTGAGGCTGAAGTGGAGGATTGCTATAAGATAGGATTTTGAGACCAGCCTGGGCATTAGTAAGCAAGACCCTGTCTCTACCAAGGAAAAGAAATAAATAAAAGAAGACAAAGAAAAACGCTATCTCCAAACAGAGTCACATTCTGAGGTACTGGGGTTTGAGACTTTAACATGTGAATTTGAGGGCCATATTGTGTCCTTAACAGGTCACTATCCAGCCCTGGATTGGATGACTGAGTCCAAGCTTTCAGGGAAATCTGGAAGCTACTAAACCCATCTAGCTGTTGACATGGAACCACAGAGGAAACTGATGAAATTCATGGAGGCTGTCTGCTTTCTGTGACCAGTGCCTTGTGAGTTCACTGTGGTACTAGGTTGGGGCTCACCACTGCTCATCATGACCTGCAGTAGGAAAAGAAGCTGCTTCTCTGCAGCAAGGAAGATCAAGGACAAATCGAAGCCCACTTGCATCTCAGTGTCTGTCCCTCAACGTTCCCTACCAACATGGAACTTCAGATCATAACGACCGCCACTTCACTTCCACGTCCCAAACTCATCCAGCTTCACTTTTGGCAATCCCAGACTACACAAGAAAAAAGATTCTGGGAAACATAGCTCCAAGCATAACTAAGTTGTGGAAAGAACAATACAGCACATGACACAATACTGAATCTCTGAGTGCTAAGCTGCCTCTGGAGAATCGAGAATCTTGAAAATCACTTCTGTTTTGAAATAGTCTATTTTTGGGATTCTGTTACTCAGCATCTTAAATACTACTGCAGTCCATTAGACTCACAAATAGCCCTCTGCAACCGGAACTCAAAAGAATGATCAATTCATGATTGCAATACATTAAGGGAAAAATCACCTTTATTAAATGTTTATGATGTGTCAAGCATGGTGCTAGGATTTTTTTTAAATGTATTGTGCCATTTAATCTAATAGCTATCTTAAACAGCATTGTTGACACACCTGATTTGCAAATGAAGGAACATAGGCCAAGAGGGACAAAGCATTTTTCTCACAATCATTTAGTTAGTGATAATAAAATTAATGGCTAAATTTTACTGAATGCTTGCTAAGTGCCTGACACTGTGATTCAAACGCATGTTATCAAATCTTATTACCATATACTTGAGTCAGAGGCTATTGTTTTTCTTGCTTTACCATAGGGAAAATTGAAGAACAGAGTATTTCAGTACTTTGTCCAGGGTCACACAGTAACTCATTGGTAAGGTCACGTGTGACAGAAACTGGGGTGCTTATTAAACATTCCATCTGCTCTCAATTATCTCCCGGAGTCCCTTACAGTTAGTTGTGGCCATATGACTATCTATGGGCAATGGGCTCTAAACAGAAATAATGTGTGTCACTGCTGGGCATAGGCAAAGTTTTTGCATTCATTCTTTTCTTACTGCAGCACCTGGGGGGATAGTCCACATGTGGAGCCGACATCAGCCTGGGTGCCTGAATAATTGTGTGCAGCAGAGCCACCTACCCTGATGACTGTGTTGGTTGTATAACATAAGGAAGAAGTAAACCTTTGTTATGTCGGAAGAAAGTGAGGTTTTTTTTTTTTTACCACAGCATATCTAGCCTATGTTGACTAATACAGCCTTTGCTAGTCTGACTCCAGGAGTTCATGACCTTTTTTAACCACTCAACTATGCTATTTTCCCCAAGTGACAGGGAAGAATGAGGACCTAAGTGTGAAGTAATGCATGTGATTATCTTTCAAAAATAAGAAAGCATACAGGAATATAAGATATCAAGATATTATGATAGGTCCTGTTTGACTACAAGTGCTTGACACACTGAGGCTGGCTATAGCAATGATGATGCTCACTGGCAAAATTTCAAGGAATAGTTGTGCAATTTTACCTGTGTAAAAGCAGGGCTGTGTTTCCTAGAAGTGACGAGAGGAAAGGAGAGCAAGTTAAACCCCAGAGCAGGCATTAGTAAACTATGAGCCTCTACTTATTTCTGTAAACAAAGTTTTATTGGAACGTGGCCACATTCACTCACTCATTCACTCATCCAATTATGTTACATCTATGGATGTTTTTGAACTACAACAGCAGAGTTGAGCATTTGTGACAGAGACCACATGACCCACAAAGCCTAAAATATTTGCTCTCTGGTTGTTTGCAGAAAATGTTTGCTAATCCCCAATCCAGCATTATTGAAATACAATCAGGAGGGACAGAGTTTTTCCTTAGGGACCCTGAAAGACTTTCCAGATCTTCCCAAGGGACCTGCTTATGACCTGAAAATTTCCTCCTTAATTACACTTTGAAGTTAAATTAAGACCTTAAAGGATCCCATAAAAATGCAAATAGATTATCTGCTAACTCATTACCCCAATTAACACCATGTTACTAATTCCTTTTCCAGGCTTGTCTGTCTTTAGTACATCTGAGAGTGTAGTGAACTTTGGAGCGAGTGGAAGGAGAAGAAAGTTTGGGTTGAGTTAAGAGCAAGGGTGGGAGGCTTCTGTTAAACTGCTGGTCAGCATGGCGAATGGAGAATCAATGTTACCTGCTTCAGAATTTGGGCTCCATCTAGCTTTTTAGAAGAACACATAATCACTCTTCTGTAGATGAACCCAACTATTGCCAATCTCATTTCTTAGATTTTAGGGCTAAGGGTAGGAGCATCTTTCTGATGGGGGGAAACAAAAAGGCACATACTCTCATGAATGACTGAACATCAGCTCTTGGGAATAATTCTTAGTAATTAAGGCAGTGTTATTTGTGGCTCCTCTATCTGGAATCCCTTACCCTGTTTTCTCATTGGCTAAATTTTATGCGTATGCCGAGGTTCAGTTTAGGCTCATTTCCTCCAGGAAGTCTTCCTCTGGCCAACAGTGAGTTAGTTGTTCTTTTAGCCCCATATCCTATTCCCATTCCCAATACTTCCCAGGTGATTGGGCCGCCTTCCCAACTCCTCCCATAGGGTGAAGAGTTCTGGCCCTGCTTCTGTAACATTTTCTGAGTAACCAGGACCTTGTAATTTCCAGCTCAAATGGCCTTAGGCCTCTTCAAAGTGCCTGAAGAAGTTTCTTCCAATATTCCTTTTACAGAGGGTGAATGGCTTAGCTGGGGTGCCTTCCTGGTCCTGAATGTTGGTCAAGGGGTGGCTGGTTAGGGTGACAGTGATGGTGGATCAAATTTGGACATATTGGTGGGGTGTCCACATGAGGATCCTTGAAGTGTGGGTAGAGCCTGGGATGGGAAGAGAATGAAGTCAGGTTTCATAGCCCCCACAAATGCCACAAATAGGCCTGGCCATCATAGCATTTACCATACAATATTGCTTTGATTCCTGTGCCATTAGACTGAACAAATCAGGGGCAGGCGTTCTTTCAAATTCCTGGCTGGGTGAGTTGCCAGGTGCCTTGTTAACTGCTTCAGTATAGAGCATCACCTGGAAAGGAGATGCACTGTAGCTTACAGGCCTTACCATCTGCAGAAATATTTTTGTAAAGGAAAAAGTTCACCCAGATTCTCTCTCTGTGTGCACCATCTGCAGAATTCAGTTGCCGGGAGGCCGCCTGAGTTTGAAATGGATGAAGAATCCTTCCTGGCAGACATTGCTTCTACCACATGACCTACTTCTAAAGGGTGAAGCATCTCTTAGAAAGTTGGGGAAGTGAATGACCTTGTAAAACTGTAATGAGACTACACCAGCCTTAGGAGCTTTGAACCATGAATGCTTAGCGGTGAGCTGGGGAGAGAAACAGATGTGCTATGAACCATCTAAGTTGAAACTTGCCCCAGCCAGCAGAGTTTCCATTCCATCAGAGCAGAATTTCTCACTTGACTTGCTAATTCAGGGTATTGGCAGTCTAGTTCTCTTCAACAGCTGATTTTAAAAATTGATTTATTGAACATTTATTACATTAAATATTCAGGTATATTGTGAGCCACTTGAAATTGAACATGGTGGGAATATTTGCATCGTGGAAATCAACAAACACTACACATCAGGGCTCCCTTCTTCCCTCTCCACAGTCTAGCTGATACACCAGCATACACTGGCTTACCCTGAAGGAAACCTTATCCTGCACAGGCATGCAGAGGTCAGATGCAAAAACAATTTCTCTTCTTTAAATCTTTATTTTAAAAATAATAAAACATATATGCTTCCTATAACAAATTCGGAAGAATAGAATGCATAAATTGAAAGAACAATCCTCTAGCTTCCAATCCAACACCCCCTTCTCCAATAGAACTTACTTTAGAATAATGACTTCTAGAATTTTTCTACAGTTACACAAATGCATTTAAAAAATCCCATAGTGCCCAAAGCAATCTACAGATTCAATGCAATTCTCATTAAAATGCCATCATCATTCTTCACAGAACTAGAAAAAAAAAAACCCTAAAATTCATATGGAATAAAAAAAGAGCCCATCTAGCCAAAGCAATACTAAGCAAAAAGAACAAATCTGGAGGCATCACATTACCTGACTTCAAATTAAACTACAAGGGTACAGTTACCAAAACAGCATGGTACTGGTATAAAAATAGGCATGTAGACCAATGAAACAGAAAAGAGAATCCAGAAATAAACCCAAATATTTATAGTCAAATGATCTTCAACAAAGCATACAAAAACAAACTGGGGAAAGGACACCCTGTTCAATAAATGGTGCTGGAGAAACTGGGATAAGCCTCATGTAGAAGAATGAAACTGACTCTTTATCTATTACATAAAAATCAACTCGAGATGGATCAGACTTACGTCTAAGACCCAAAACTTAAAATTCTAGAAAATAACATCAGAAAAAGGCTTTTAGACATTGGCTTAAGCAAAAAATTCATCATGAAGATCCCAAAAGCAAACGCAACACAAATAGAAATAAATAAATGGTGCCTAATTAAACTACAAAAGCTTCTGCACAGCAAAAGAAATAACCAGCCAAGTAAACAACAGACAACCCATACATAGAGTGAGAAAAAATATTTGCAAATTATATATCCAACAAAGGACTAATATTCAGAATCTTCAAGACACTCAAACAAATCAGCAATAGGAAACAAATAATCCAGTCAAAAAGTGGGCAAATGACATGAATAGACAATTCTCAAAAGAAGCTATAGAAACAGCCAACAATATGAAAAAAATGCTCAACATCACTCTTAAAACCATAATGAGATATCATCTTACTCCTGCAAGAATGGCCATAATTAAAAATTCAAAAAACAATAGATGTTGGCATGATATCATGAAAAGGGAACACTTTTACAATGCTGGTGGGAATGTAAATTAGTACAACCACTATGGAAAACAGTACAGAGATTCCTTAGCTAAAAGTAGGCTTATCATTTGAGCTAGCAATTTCACTACTGGGTATCATCTATCCAAAGAAAATAAGTCATTATATGAAAAGATTCATGCACACACATGTTTAGAGCAGCACAATTCACAAGTGCAAAGATAGGGAACCAACCTAAGTTTCCACCAACCAATGAGTGGATAAAGAAAATGTGATATAAACATACAGTGGAATATTACTCAACCATAAAAAAGAATGAAATAATCTCTTCTGCCGCAACGTGGATGGAGCTGGAAGCCATTATTCTAAGTAACACAGGTTTGGAAAACCAAACATTCTATGTTCTTACTTATAAGTGGGAGCTAAGCTATGAGATAAAAAGGCATAAAAATGATATAATGAACTTTGGGGACTTGAGAGAAGGTTGGGAGGAGGTAAGGGATAAAAGACTACCTGTTGGGTACAGTGTGTACTGCCTGAGTGACAGGTACACTAAAATCTCAGGAATCACCAGTTAAGAACCTATCCATGTAACCACAAACTACCTGTACCCCAAGACATGAAATAAAAATGAAAATTTTAAAAATTATTTTTTGATAAACAGAATAAAGCTACATATATTTGTACACCTTTTTTTTCTCTAAAATATATTGTGGACATTTGTCTGAGTTAGTTCATATAGATTTACACCATTTATTTTAATTGCAAAGTATCCTATAATATTGTCTTCTTAATGTCCATTTAGGTCATTTTCATATGCTTTTCTTTTCTGCTTAACAAAACATCACTGTGTATGAAATCTGTATGTGTGTCTGTGCATGTGTGTGTGTATTTCTGTGTGCAAGTAGACCTATTTCTTTAGAATAAATTTCCAGAAATGAAATACTGGGTTATTAAATAATATCTTAGTAAATAGGGCTAAGTTGACCTGCAAAAATATTGTACTATCTCCTACCTTCAGTAAGCAGAAAAGTTCTTATTTTTAAAATTCTCATCAACAATAAATGTTACCAAACTTTTAAGCTTTGAAAGTTTGTTAAGTTTTAATTGTTGTTTTTACTTGCATTTTCTGATTCACTTATGGACAAAGTGTCTTGTTTTCTGTTCGTATTTCTTCTTGTGTGAATGACCAAATTATCTTTGCTCAGTTTTCTATTGGTTTATTCATTTAAAAAATAAATTTATAGAAGCTATTTAAATAAAATGTAGTTTTGGTCGCTAGTCTATAATATGCATTGCAAATATTAGCTTCAAATATATTTATCTTTAAACTCTGTATTATGTTTATCCACATAGAACTTCTATATGGAGGATTATTTTGTGTTATATTTACAAAGGATATCCAAATCCCAAAGTATCAGAGCATGATCTTATATTATTCTAATATTTTCCATTTTTCTTTTACTTAAGCTTATTTGTAAATTTCTACTTATCAGAATTTATTTTTGTGTATGATGTGAGATAAGAATAGAAAAGATATATGTACAAAAATGTCTTTGAAGTGTTGTTTGTAGCAATAAAGTTAGGAAACAACCTAAATGCTCTTTACTAAGGGAGTAATTATATACATTTTGGTAAATCTATACCATAGGGCACTATACAACTCCTAAAGAAACAGGTCCAAACTTATTGACATGGAAGTAGGTCTTTGTTATATTAATAGAGGATGCATTTCAGAGAAACATATACAGTATACACTGTGAGGTCTTATGCTTAAGGTTGTGTTTTGCTAACTCCATAAGACTGTGACATGATTTGTAACCTTGGAGTTAGGCACTATAGTAATCCTCTTGAATGTATCACCCTGGTCACTGACAGAGGTGATGCATAGTCTGTTGATCTTTGGTGAGGGTCCCTTATCTGGTTTTCTCCTTTGGTATACTTCTGTAGTTTCTCTTTCTTAGTGAAACCCTCACTGGGGTTTCAAGAAACCTGCAGGCTGCTTTACTCCAAGGCATCTAATAGTACCATGGGGTATATCCAGGCTTCCTCACTAAACTCCAGTAGCACAGACCCACTTCTACCCTAGCCTCTCTTTTCACTTTGTGAATGTGAGATCCCACAGCAGGTTTCTACTTTCTGACCTCTCCAGGCAGAATCAAGCACTATTCTCCCTTTCCCTCTACATCCCAAATTCTAGGGGTCATATATCAGATTCTCCAAGAATATTATCATGCTTGTTATGGCGACAGTCTTGGGTGGGCCTATGAGTTTTTACAGCTTAGGTACTATCCATCTTGGAACTGCATACAGGGAGGAACAAGATAGGCAGGAGGTAGTTAGAGGTGAGAGAAGATAGACAATATTGTAATAGAAAATTATGCGCTGCTTACTGTGACAGACAGAATTATTGATCCCAACACTCTCCTGTAGTAGATGTATGCAGCAAGTATACCTCACCGTCTTTCCTGTGGTCTCCTCAAGGCCAAGATGCATTTCCTTGCCTTTTGAACTTGGGATTGTCCGTATAGTTTGCTTTGGACAATAAGATCTTATTGGACATGGATTAAGTCAAGCCTTGAAATATTCTAGCATGACTGGGCTTGCTCTGTCGCACCTCTGCTATTGTCCTGGAAGAACCTGTCCCAGGTAGCCCTCTTGTTCTAGAAGAATGAGTCAGGTGACGTAGAGTGAACTGGAGTCTTAGCCTACAGTCAAGCAAACATAAAAAAGAATGAAATCATGTCTTTTGCAGCACCGTGAGTAGAACTGTAGGCCATTATCTTAAGTGAAGCAACTTAGAATCAGAAGACAAATACCGTATGTTCTCACTTGCAAGTGGGAGCTAAATTATGTGTACCCGTGGACATAGAGTGTAGAGTTGTAGATAACGGACACTCCAAAGGGTGAGGGGGTGGGAGGAGGGTGGATGATGAGAAATTACCTAATGGGTACCACACATGTTATTCAGGTGATGGATACACTAAAAACACAAACTTCACCACTACACAATGTATCCATGTAACAAAATTGCACTCATACCCCTTAACTTTATCTAAAAAAAAAAAGTCATCCCAGCTGAGACCATCCTCAATCTGTGATCCCTGATTGATCTAAAACATACAAATGAGAAAGAAATGCTTGTTGCTGTAATTCACTGAGTTTTGGCATGGTTTCTTATGAAGCATTCTGTGAAAATGAAATTGAGTGATTTTTCCTTTATTCTATGAAAACACAATCCTAATTTTATTGGGACAGCAAATAAACTCAGCTAAAATAATACATTTTTAAGCTTTCTCAGTTGCTAAGAGTGTCAGTGTGACTAAGTGTTGGCAGTCGGATGAAACGCTGAATCAGATTTCTGGGAAATCTGATCAAAAGGCGCTGACTGAGCTGAGACATATACTCCTTTTGCCCTTTCCTCTTTCCTTCTTGCTTACAGCTTCACACATGTGAAAACCGGAACTTTCGAGGCCATCACTGAATCATAAGGCATCTTTGGGCTGGAAGCCAAGCTCTAAGATGGTGAAGGAGAAAAAGAAGAGCCTCGGCCTCTGATGACCGCGAACCACCATAACATTCTGAATTGCCTACCTCCAGACTTCTCTTATTTAAAAGAAAAAAAATTCTATCTTGTATGAATCACTTCTAATTCTAATTGATAATGTAGTATAATGTTGAGCAAGAATGTAGACTAAAACTATCTGTGCTCATACTACAAATACATTAAAATAGAATATCTGTAAGGACAATTACAGATATCTGTAAGTTTGTAGAGTCAAATGATAATGATTTTATTATGTGAAGGTCAATATTTGCTGAGTGATGAATAATTATTGTGGGTCTGAATGAAAAGGCAGTGTGCTAGGAGATAGCTAAACCACCAGATTGGATAAAAACTAGTTTGGGCTTCTAGTTTTAGTTACGAGCAAATTAATAATGGTGTCATCTTGGGACTACCATTTAAGTTCCCAAGTTTCAGTTTTCTCATCGGTTTCTTGCAAAATGGAAACAATGCAGTTAAATACTATTGAAAAGTTAATCATAATGTTAAGTCAGCCATAGCTAGAGTGACTATTACAATTATTATCCTTACTGAGACATCATTGCAAGTAAATGGGATATTGCTGGGATTTTTCTGGCCATACTAGGTGTAATGCAACGGGGTTTTAGGACTGATCTTCACTCAGTGAAAGATTTAAGTTCAATCCATATTTTATTTATAATAAAGCTAAATTCCTACACATCTAATAAATAAAAACATATTTTTTCTTTTTCTATAAGGTAACTAAAAATAAAAGATGTATATATTCATTAACCTCATAATAATGCAATCCCATGTTTTTTGCAATTACTTTTTTGGCCCCATTTATCTCACATTACTAGGTTTTATTGTAACAACTCCTACATATGAGTCGCTTCCAAGTTTTTCATAAAAACCACACAAGCATCTCTAAAGGGACAGTGCCTTGTAAATATAAAAGCTTATGGGAATGCTAGGAGTTTTTATTGAAAAGAGGAAAATGTAACATGACAGCCATTGGGGTACCATTAATCACACTGAAACATACATGTCAGCTACAAAGAGATGACACAGGCAGAGACAGAAGTTATATGCAAAAAACCCCCCAAAAAACAAAGAAACAAAAATCAAAACAGTGATTACATTTCCTCTCCAGACCTCCTCTTCTGAATATGGTCTTTGGGAAAATTGTGATGGAGACACCTTTAGATAGTCAAAATAAAGAAACAGAAATGGAAGCAGCAAACTAGCATGTGTACAATATTCCTGAAGTTGAATTATTGTGCCAGCTAAGCATATTATTATAATTGTTACTGTCACTGACTCCAATGTATTAAGTACAAATAATTATTATGTTGCAATTATGTAGTAAATTGATTCTTTTAAAGCACTTTGAAAACACTGAATAATTTTCCTGTAGGAGCAGTTTCTGAGGAGGAGTGCAGTTAGGTTGCTGTGCCTGACTTATTTATATACACATGTGTGAAATCCTGCCTCAGGGATGTCCTCTACTTGCCTAGTTCCCTGCCTGAAATCAGGCCATTAGTGCCACATTCCCATCAAATGAATGGCTCATTGATTTATACTTATTCATTCATTTATCTACGTTTATTCGGGGGACTTAAAATCTGCCAGGTGCTTAATACAGCCGTGAAGGAACTGCAGACAATGCTCAGTTTCCTGCCTTATCCTCTGACTCTTCAGCCTACTGCTGAGGTTTCCAACCGCCAGTATCTGTATCTTGTTTCCTGAAGGTATTCTCCAAGGCAGTGGAAAACCACACTTACTATCATACCCCGCAGACTTTAAACAATGACTGATAAGACCTCATGTACAAATACCCGTATTCCCTCATTCCACATAGGGAATAACTCCGAGGCACATGTTTTATATAGTTTCCCAAAGTTACTTATCAGGATTAAAATTAGATACAGAGTGGTAGGGGCTTGATAAAACCACCTTTATTGATTGCTTTCCTTTCCCTGCCTTACTGCCTAATGGGGCTATCTGAGATTCCTTCCCTAATAAAATATTTTCATCAAATCTTTGCTTTAGGATCTGCTTCTAGGGGAATGCTTGAAGGCATAACCACTGCCTTCTTGAAGGGTTGCCTACTCAGTTGCCTACAGAGGCCAGGCACATGTGGTACATGAGTGAAGCAAATTAACATTCCTCCCCTGAGCTTTACCTGCTTCCAATATACTTACTACTCAGGGATCTCTGCCTAAAGATGTTAGCTTACTAGCCATTCCTTCCTTGCAAGGTATATTTCTTGCTTCCAGGGAGCCTGAGGAGGAATGACTAACTAAATAAATGGTGTTGCACTCAACATTCATTTCCCACACATCAACCCATTCACCATTTACTCACTATCCATTCAACCCTCTACCCCTTCACTCACCATTTATCCACGTATTCTTTCACTGCTCACCTCCACACTACCCATCTCCAAACATTATTAAAATATTCTCTTTGGGCAGAAGATTATGCTAATCTAAGTAGGGAGAAACAAGAAATTTATAAAAGGTCAATAAGCCAATCTCAACATATTTTAGGTTTAACTACTTCCTTTCCCATGAACACTTTGGTCTGTTAGAAATTTTCTGAATATCTCAGGCTGCTTCACCTCAAAAAGCATTTGCTTTAACTATTTCATCTTATAAATCTCTTCTCTCTTCTTTAATATATGGATAGCTCAAATTTATCCTTTAGGGACTTCTTGAAAGGTACCACCCTTAGTGGATACTGTGGTTTGCTACAGAGGGCCCCCATTCAGGTCCCCATTCAGGACTGTGGCACTCATTTACTGCATTACTGGAAGTGTTGGTTGTTGATGGCTTATAGTACTCACTCCTCAGTGGCTCGACTGGTGATGTGGTGATACAAAGGCCTGATGCCTTTGCCACAGATTAGGATCTCTCCTAAGGTCCATCCCCATTTCAGAGCTTCCCATGTGATTAGCTGAGGTCTCAGTTCTAGCTGCAATGTAGTTCATATTTTCCCTAGTCTTATTCTGCTTTCCTCACTTCCTTACAGAACACTCCCCCATCAACCTCCCCAATCAAATCTCAGAGAATCAGAGTTGGTTTTTGATGTTGTTTGGCTGTATCCACACCCAAATCTCATCTTGAATTATAGCTCCCATAACCCCCATGTGTTGTGGGAGGGACCTGGTGGGAGATAATTGAATCATGGGTATTGGTTTTTCCCATTCTATTTTGTGAAGTGAATAAGTCTCATGAGATCTGATGGTCTTATAAAGGGCAGTTTCCCTGCACACACTCTCTTGCCTGCCACTATGAAAGACATGCCTTTGCTCCTCCTTCATCTTCCACCATGATTGTGAGACTTCCCTAGCCATGTGGAACCATGAGTCCATTAAACCTCTTTTTCTTTATAAACTATCCAGCCACAAGCATTTCTTCATAGCAGTATGAAAATGAACTAATATAGTAAATTGGTAGCAGTAGAGTGGGTTAATACTATTAAGATACCAAAAAATGTGGAAGCAACCTTGGAACTGGGTAACAAGCAGAGGTTGGAACAGTTCGGAGGGCTCAGAAGAAGACAAGAAAATATGGGAAAGTTTGGAACTTCCTAGAGACGGGTTGAATAGCTTTGAACAAAATGCTGATAGTGATATGGACAATAAATTCCAGGTTGAGGTGGTCTCAGATGGAGATGGGGAACTTCTTGGGAACTGGAGTAAATGTCACTCTTGCTATGCAATGAGACTGGCAGCATTTTGCCTTTGCCCTAGAAATCTGTGGAATTTTGAAGTTGTGAGAGATGATTTAGGGTATTTGGTGGAAGAAATCTCTAAGCAGCAAAGCATTCAAGAGGAAGCAGAGCATAAAGTTTGGAAAAACTTGCAGCCTGACAATGCAATAGAAAAGAAAACCCCATTTCTTGGGGAGAAATTCAAGTCTGCTGCAGAAATTTTCATAAGTAACAAGATGCCAAATGTTAATTACCAAGACAATGGGGATGTCTCCAGGGCATGTCAGAGACCTTCTTGGCAGGCCCTCTTATCAAGGACCTGGAGGCCTAGGAGGGAAAAAGGTTTCATAGGCAAGGGTTTCCCAGGACACCATGTCCTCTATGCAGCCTCAGGACATGGTGCCCTGGATAAAAGGAGCCAATGTACAGCTCAGGCTGCTGCTTCAGAGGGTGTAAGCTTCAAGCCTTAGCAGCTTATACATGGCATTGGGCTTGTGGGTACACAGAAGTCAAGAATTGAGGTTTGGGAACCTCTGCCTAGATTTCAGAGTATGTATGGAACACAGTGAGACTCTGTGTCAAAAAAATAAAGAAAGAAAGAAATCACTCATAGTATGATGTTCTTTTTAGGTGTGACTTCTCAGGATACTTCAAGTTAAAAGGATAAACCATACAGGCAGAAGCCCCTTTTCATTAAAAAGGATGAATGCATAAAAACAACACTAGAAAAATGTAGAAAATGTGAAAGCAATTATCTCCTGCCAGTAGAATGACTGACGATTTTTGTACTTAAAGTGTTTTTGTATGTTCTAATTTTCTGCTATGGATTTACTCTTATGATCAGAAAATAATTTTATGAAATATACTTAAAACTAAACAACAATAACAATGACAAGAAAACATACTGCCTCAGTGTTGAATATTTCTGCTTTGAGACTCCGTCTAGGATCAGGACTAGAGCAATTGAAGTCTATGGGCCAAATACTGCCATTGGCCCATTTTTGTAAATAAAGTTTTATTGGAACACAGCCACATCTGTTTGTTTACATAATGTCTGTGGTTGCTTTCTCCCTCCAATGGTAGAGTCGAGTGGTTATGATGGAGACAATATGGCCATGAAGACTAAAATACTTACAGAAAAAATTTTCCAAACCAAGCTCTGGACTTTGGGATTCATGAAGGGAGGAACCGTTTTACTTGTTTTTGTGTCACCAATGTCTGTGCACTGAAAAGTCCAATAAATACTTGTTAAATAATTGAATTTGGGAAATAAAATAAAAAACCTATGCAACTATTAACACTGGAATCTAACACATTCAGAAATATAAGTAAGCATAGTTATTGGAGACACCAAGAATTTTGTTCTTTTAGAGCCGAATATATAAATTATTGTCAGGTGATATAGGAGATATCAGAAAATTTTGAATGGATTTGATGAAATTACTAAATTTTCAGAGGAGTAAAATAGAAACCTTAAGTTTTTGACATGGCTCAGTCATTTTCTAGCCATGCAACCTAGAACAAGTCACTAAGGGCTCTCTTAGCTTCTTTTATCTCAGCTATGGAATAGGTAGAAGAACACTGGCTTGGCCAAACTCAGAGGGATTTTGTGATAAGCTAATGACATGATGGCTTGAAGTGATCTTAAAACTGTAATGTATTACCCAGATGAAAGGGATTCCGTTGCAGTCAGAAATTATTTTCAAAATTAATGTGAAGCACCAGGTTGGTGAAGCCTATGATCTATTTGTGTTTTCTAGGGAGTCTTAAACCTTGAAGGCTTAGTTGAATAAACTAGGACTTACGACTGTGCTCCTAATGTGAGCTGAGATGTCTCGGATGTTAGAATACAGGATGGGGTGTTGGTGGAAAATGGCCCTTTCTGTCTAAAAATTGTTCAGGTCTTCAGCTTCTCCCTGGCAATGGGGTTTGGCTTTGTATAGAACAGCATCTGATTTGTCAGCAACTTTTAAGTAGTTTATTGATTTAACATTCCTTCCAAGATGCTAAAAAATCCTTGGTCTGCTAACAGCAACAGGGAGCTGTGTCTTGAAAGAGGACTCTGATGGCTTGCTCTCAGATGTCCTGGCTCGAGCCTTTGCAATCACTGTTTTTCAGAAAATTGTTTTAAATAGCGTTTAAACAATTTAGGTTCTTTTAGAGCCGAATATATAAATTATTATCAGGTGATATAGGAGATATATGTTCCATTTTGTTCCATTTTGAACAGCCTTTTTTTATGCTCCATTTTGAACAGCCTTTTTTTTTTTCCTCCTTCCTTCTTTCTCAACAATCGCTGGGGATTGCAGTGTCTTTGCATGGTAGCTAACACACTATTGCTGAATGAAGTCATTTCATGGTGAAATAACATGAGCGGAAGACATGTTTGTTTCTGTGGAATACTGAAGTTGACTTTGTCAGTGCAATCAAGTTCCCGAAACAATTTGCAAAACTACATTCTACATGTATTTTTTTCAGAGCATTAAGGAAAAATAGAATCTGTGGAGATGGTCCTTCTAGAAGTCTCTAAAAGGCAGGATGGGGCTCTTAAAAGAGTAAAAGGAAGGAATGCACCTTAGAATTAATGCTTTTGGGGTAGGCAGCCTCTCCTACCACTCTTCTTCCTTTCCTTTAACTCCTTTCATAGCTTCTCGCTTCCAAGAAAGAACAATTTACTAATCTGATGGGGTTCTATCTTATTTGTGAATGGACTACTAGACCTTAAAGATCAGCAGGAGCTTCAGGATTTCCGTTTTTCTCTTTATCCTATGCCTTTAACAGTGTGTGCAGGATCAAGGTGTTCATTCTCCCTGGTGTTCCATTTCCTCTTTCTTGTGTCACTCCAAATATTTAGATTGGTAGGGGAACTAGGAGGTGAGGGTGACCAAATTATCCCAGTTTGCCCAGAATTTTCTGGGCTTTAGCACTGAAAGCTCAGCATCTCTGGAATCCTTCTAGATCCAGGCAAATTGACATAGTTGATCACCACATATTCACCTTAACTTTTTATGGGGAGCCTTGAATTGGGGATTATGGAGACTGCCCTAAGCTACTAATTAAAAGCTGTTTTAAAAAACATTTAAAATGTCAAGTTGGCTTTTCTTTCTTGTACCTACTCCCTCATTCTGTAATCCCCTGGAGAAAGGGGTGAAAAGCAGGATGGCTTCTCAGGTATAATGGCTCTAAAAATGACTCAACATCTAAAAATGATTGTGTGTTTTATGGATACAGATACAGAAGGATCGAAAGAACCCTGGGGTAAGTGGCCTGGGGAGCAGGACAAGTAAAGGACTTGGTGGAGACAAAAGAATAGAAGGGAAAATAGAGGCTTTTAGGAAAATGGGCCAATTCTCTAAACAGGTTTCACTTTGAAGATGTTTATTCAGGTGAGCGGCCTTGGGCTTCCATGTTGTGCGGGCCACGTGTCAGGCCCTGGAGATACTGAGGGGAGTGAGACACCATCTTACCCCTCAAGAAGCTTCTTGTCTTACTTTCTTGGTAACAGCCCTGTGAGCTCGGCTTCCTCCTTGGACTACCGTGAAGGAAGGCTAGGGGTAGATGCAATATGAAATCCACACTGAGGCCACTTTTTTCAACGGTGGCCATGTCAGGAGAGGCCTGCTCAGGCAACCCAGCTCCCGTTAAGTGGCAATGTCCATGGTTTCTTGGTCCGGGATGAAGGTCATTGAGTGCAGGTGGGCACTAATCTCTTCAGAAGTCAGGTTTCAATGTGGTTCTATGTCTCTGGCAGGCTTTTAAGGTCCCATCACACCAAATTTGAGAAGATCTTCTTGCCTTCTGGCCAGAGGAGATGATTTTAATATCCTTTAAGAGTGGTCAATGGTTATTTTACTGGCAAATTCAGGAGAACTGCTTAATCCTGGTCTCTTCGAGGGTCATGTTAGGTAGTGAATAAATGGTTTTCTTTTCTATTGTGAATTTCTTTAGCATTACCTCATTGGTAGATCTTACAAAAATCCAAAAATTCTAAATCACCATTTTTTGAGAAATTGGCAACTCTGGCAAATACTGGGTTCCATTCTTTGTGTAACAACCATGTGGAGCTCAATAGGACTTTAGAGATGGTTTGCAGTTCCAGATCGCTGAAACCACCCCATCCTCTGCTGTCTCTCTCATACTGGAGGAGAAAGAGGCCATTTTTTAAAAAATTCCTGCTTGCTCCTTCTCTTTTATGTTATCAGCCTATACAGAGTTGATTTTTCAAACCCTGAGTTAGAGTCTGTAATCATTGCACGCACTTCCATAGCGATCATTTCCTTCCCCTTTTTCTTCCCTCCTTTCTTCCTACTCTTCCTTTTTCCCTCCCTTTCTACCCCTGGCCCTCTCCTCTCACGTCATCTCACTACCTGGCCTTATGTAGAACTGTGTATACCTCACTATACAGCTTTATGTAGAACTGTGCATCACCTATGTGTACAGAACAAACGTTTACACATGACATCCCACACAATCATCTAAATTAGCAGATTTCAACTTGTGGTCCCCTGATCAGCGGCCTCAGTATTACCTGGGAATTTATTATAAATACAAGTCCTCAGTTCCATCTGGACCTACTGAATCAGAAACTCTGGGGACAGGGTCCACAGTCTGTGTTCTAACAAGTCTATCAGGCATTTCTGATGCACGTAAGTTTGAGGACCACTGGTCTAAACCTTCAAGCGGCACCCATTTGTTGAAAATGAGCTTGTGGAAGGCAATTTAGTTCCCCAGCTGTCACCTGAGAATAACAGAAAATCCCTCCTCGTTTTTGCTCCACATCATGCTATGGAGGTGGAAGAATGTCTATTTGCAGTCCAGAAATCACCATTTTGTGAGGCATCTGAGGGCCTCTTAGTTGAAGTCTTGTTCACTTTCAGTTTCATGAGATATTTATTGTGGTCTGGAAGCATTTTTTGTCCTTGTCACTGGCAAAAAGAAGGGAGAGGATGAAATCCTCCCTTGTGGTCTGTTAGTTCCTGATTAGATACTATCTGTACTGCTCCTTCAAGTGCTTCCTTGGGCATAAATCTTGTCTCCCCAAACAGATGGTAAGTTCCTCGCAGACAGGAGCTTAAAGCGCAGCAAAGCCTGGCTGACTGATCTGAATGAAACAACTTCATTTGCTTCCTTTGCTAGAAGTTGTGGCAGGGACTGAAAAGCTCATTTCTCAATTCATCTGAGGAAGGCTTGTGAGGACGATCTGCTGAGGTAGGTTCAAATCATGCCATCTTGGGTGCACGTGCCTGTTATCAAACATTCCCAAGAATCCTCCCTTCCAAGGGTCCTGCTCACTGAGGATCCTGGGAGCTCTTTGGAGAACAATGCCTTGGAATCACTTTCTCTCCAACATGCTAACTGACCATTGTGCCTACTCAGCAAGGAAAAAGAGGAACCCTGATTTTTGGGTAACTGGGAAAAGGCTATGGGGTGATGGGTGACAGGTGATGATTTGATGATACAGTTATTTAGTTGGTGGCAAGGCCTTGATCTGGCTTGCAGGCTGGTGAGATACAATTGGATTGTGCCATCCACTTAACACCAGGTTAACTACATCAACCCTCCATATTCCCTGCTTCTTATACTCAGGAAATTGAGGTACAGGAAGGGCAAGGAATCTAAAAAACAGCTAGTAAGGGAGGCTATTCATTCATTCAGTCACTCTGGCTATTCAGTCATTCACTCTGTCCATATGCCCCTATTAAGCTCCTGCTGTGTGGCAGACAATGAAAGGTTCTAGATACATATGTGTTGAGTTTCTCTTCTGTCATGCTCCAAATAACAGCTTTGATACTTCTGCAATTGATTTCATTAATTAGTTAATTTTATTCATTAATGTTGGGAACATAAGAAATGGATGCAAATGAATGCTAATTTCTGAATTAATATTTCAAGCAAAAGCCCTTGCCATTTTTTTTAAGGGAAGATTGCTGCAGTGGTATTGAAATTCAGAAACAGAAGCTTGTTTTTCCTCCTCTCTCATTTGAGTTGGGTAGGCTCTCACCCTGAGAATGAGAGTGTCTGAAGTCTCGAGGACTTCTGTCCTGGTTTTATTCTAGCTCTCGGGAATTATTCATTAATGCTGAAAATGCTACCTTCTGCCATCTTCCTTTGTGACTGTTTGTTTGTCCTAGGTGATAGAATTGATGAGAAACTCTCTTCTCTTTCTGCTCCAGTCCAGCTTTTCTTTCTTCTGCCTTTTGCACACATACCTGATAACATAGGATGGCACTGAGAGGAAGAGAAAGGCACCTGACAGGAGGTAAGCTTTTCAAACCTCTCCTTCTGCTGGTACCACCCATCGTATGTTTCTATGTTAGCTCAAGTGCTGGGGCAGGAAGTTTTAAGGAGAAGGCTTAAGTGGAAAACTTTCCTACACACAGCAACGATATTGCCCTAATGTGCTTTTTCAGGCTGGACAACTGAGATGTTTGTTTCAATGGAGGAGTCCCGCTGCAGATGAAATTCCACCTTCTTTCTCTGAATGCTTTTGCACTGTAGTAGCTCTTTTTCTTTTGGGTGGTGATGAGAGTGGGAGGTGGTGGTTGGATTTTTTCTGGGAGAGCAGAAGTTTCTTTCTTTTTTTTTTTTCTTTGAGACGGAGTTTTCTCTTTTATTATCCAGACTGGAGTGCAGTGGCATGATCTTGGCTCACTGCAACCTCAGCCTCCCGGGTTCAAGCGATTCTCCCAGGCAGTTGGGATTACAAGCATGCGCCACCATGCCCAGCTAATTTTGTATTTTTAGTAGAGATGGGGTTTCTCCACGTTGGTCAGGTTGATCTTGAACTCCTGACATCAGGTGATCCACCCTCCTCGGCCTCCCAAAGTGCTGGGATTACAGGTGTGAGACACCACGCCTGACTGAGAACAGAAATTTCTAATTCCATTTCTTTGACTCTTTTAGAGTCTCTATTGGGAGACAGGAAGGATGGTGAAATATGTTGCTAATAGCAATATTTGAGAATTCATATTTTGGATCAGACTCCTTAGCTCAACCCATAAGACCCTTGATGATCTAGCCCTTCAAGCTTGCTGGTTTTGTCCCTTACAGTGCCTGTCTGTCCTCACACACTTCCCCAAGGTCTAACCACATGGAAAATCTGCTTACCATTTTTCTGAATACTCCACACTGCTTGGTGCTTTTAGGCCTTTGCACATTCAGCTTACCTGGGGGAAAACCTGCTCTTCTTTAAAGACTCAACTCGAACCTCACCACTTATATCAATCCCAAGAAAGCCTTGTCTTCCCCATCCCATGCCACCCCTGGGCAGAGCTGACTACTGTTCAATGCTATTGTTCATATCAATGCTGTGGCATTTATTGTACCATGTTTTAGTTATTTTATAAACAATAAGTTACTATCTCAGTGTTTAAAAACGGAAGGAAGATTACATGAATTCATTACCAGTTCTGTCATTTGCTAGCTGTGTGCTCTTGGGAAAGTTACCTCCGCTCTATGCTTCAGTTTCCCTGTCTGTAAAATTAGAGTAATAATGATAACACTTTTCTCATCAGTTTATTTTGAGGATTAAATAAATAATTATTCTACCCTTCCTCTTCTTCTTCCTTCTCTTCCTCTTCCTTCCCTCCTCATCCTTCTCTACACTTTATTTCTTATACAAACTACCCTTCTATACAAACTACCCTCACGGAATAGCGGATATAGCCTAGGAAACTAATTTTTTAAATTTCTAAAATAAGCCTCTGTAAATAATACCACAGTAATAGTGTTAAATGTTGGCTGTTAAATATCACCAGGTACTCTATTAATAAAGTCCAAGTTTATTGTTTACTTCAGTAAGGGAGATCACTCCTTTGACTGTCTTAATAAGGGAAGAATGAAGTTGAGATATTTACAATTCCATTAGGCTTGGGCAAGGTTCATGATAAAATAGTGTGGAGTTAGTTGACACAACAAGGTAACAATTTCAAGGCAAATAATTCAAAGCAGGTCTTGGATTGTTGATGAACCTGTTTGAGTTACCAATGGTTACATGTTGAGTACTTCTAGGAGTCCCTGAAATATACAATAAAAGGCATTTGGAACTTCGTGGTCCTGGGCAACAGTGTCCTGGAATAGACATGATCATGTGGAGAGTAAGCTGGGCAGGCATAGATAGTTTCAGTTCTTAATACTTAGAAAGATATTTTTTATTTTCAAGATCCAGGCTTTGCTGAGTAATAATTTGTTATAAAATTCCAAATGGCTGAGCTGCAAACATATGCCATAATGTCTGGAGGAATTTGAGAATACAGTATTTACCGTGCACAATATAGATGGGAAAGTATGAAATGACATAAGAGCCTTTGAATCCCACACAAGAGAAAAAGTCCAACCATCCAACAGGAAGAAGAAATTAGGAAGAGAAGATCCTGGAGCTTAGACAATGTTTGTCTTGGAAAAAAAAATGCTTGGTGTATCTTCTTTAGGAGGTGACCATGATGGAGATCTCCAGATGTTTGTTGGGGAATCTGAGGGTAGAGGGAACTGCATTTTTCTTCTCATCTAGAACTGTGTCAACAAGAGGGAACTGAAATGATTAGGCAAAGGCGTTTCCTGTCTGGTGAAGGGTTGGGAAGTAGCACTCTGTGTCTCCCATGCTGGAGTGGGATCAGAAAGTTGGCTAGGTGTATACAACTTGCAGACCTCCAGGGTGTCATTGTGACTCTGAGTGAGAGGGCTTTATGAGAGAATCTATAGGTTACTCATTCCAGGCCGGGGACTGGATGGAGAGCTTAGACAAGTTTTAGAGCATTATTCATTTGAAGGAAGGGATGGATCGCTCCCAGTCAATTACTGAGCATTTCTTTTGCAGAGAGAACAGGTGGTGATGAGCATTGACTAAGCTCATGTTTCTGTTGTTTATTGTTGTATAAGAAACTACCTCCAAACACCAGCTTAAGCTACTAGTTTAAGATCATAGTCATCAATTTTGTTCACAAATCTGGGAGGAGGTACGACTGGACTCAGTTAAGATGTTCTTGCTCAGGGTCTGCCATGTGGTTGCAGTCAGATGATAGCTGGGGCTGGGGTTACATTGAAAGCTTCTATATGTCTGACCCCTGAGCTGGGGAGATGCAAATAATGGCGAGTAGGTACAGCAGGGATTGTTCAGGATTCTCTTTCTTTCTTCCTGTAGTTTTTCCAAAGGGCAGCCACCAGTGGCAGATATCTTTCATGATGGCTGAAAGCTTCCAGACTGAGTGTTCCTAGAGTAACCCACAGAAGTCCCATGGTGTTTTCTATACTAGCCGTGAAACTCACAAGGCTACCCTTATGCTGCATTCCCCTCATTGATGCAGCCACAAAGGCCTGCTCAGGTACAAGGGAGGTGCATAGACTCCACATCTTGTTAGGACGTGTGCAGAGAATTTGAAGGCATTCTTTAAAACCTTCACAGTGTGGTCAGGCAGAACACTGAGGACCCCACATTTCAGAGAAAGCCCAGATGCTGCTCCTTCATTCTGGGAGAATACGAGAATCTCTGGAAACTCAGGTCAACTGAGTGACTTAGAGGGACAGGAGGAGGATGGAAAGCATCTTCAATTGAACAAATTTAAGTCCTGAATTGGCTTGTTTAAATCTGTCACTTCACATTGATTGAAAAAGTTAAGTTTCTCAATTCCAAGCAGAAAGAGTGACAAAAGAGCCAAGTTAAGGTTAGTTACTAAAAAATCTAGTTATGTATTACACATCTGAAGCTATGCCTGTGTCAACCAGTGCTGGAGACACTGGGAAGATGGTGGCATGCTCTCACAAAGCCACCTGACCTGTGCCCAACTCAAATCCAATTTTTGTGCAGATAGGATGATCTGGAAGATTTCAGCAGGTTTTAGACTTTGCTGGAGACCATGGAGGGAGCTGACTCCCTTGGGCTAATAAAAGCAGAGTCACTCCTGGTGAGGAGGATCACAGTATAGTTCCTGGAGAAAATGCGTCCAGCAAGGGTCTGAGAAGCAGGGTACGTTCTGACCTGATGAGTGGTTCTGGGACTTCTTGCTGGTGCCAGATCCTAAGAAGCTATGATGGGTGGATCTGGAAAAGGCAAAGTGAGTCCTTCCCTACTTCCAAGACCCTGAGAGTACTAGTGTTTCCAGATGCAGCCAGGGAGCCCAGAAACTCTGCCCCAATACTTCCACTGGAATGACAACTTGCCAGCTGGGCCATCACTGATCTGTGGTAAACACCAGGTACTGTCACTGTTAGCCAAGGTACCCCAGAGTTAAACCCTAGGAACGCCTATTTGTTTGAGATCCAAGACAGGATACTTAAAAGTACCCCTTCTTTTTATGACAACATTATTTTCAGTGATATTTGGTATTTGGTAATAATCACTTAATTTGTTTTTAAACAAACAATAATTAATGAAAAACAATAAATTTTAATATTCAAAATGTTATTAAAATTCAGTAACATATTTCAAGTATGAACTAAACTTTTCACTTCCCAAGCAAAACTATTATGGCTCATAGCTTTTACTTTTTCATTTTAAAACATTTTGAACACAAAAACTCGAAGTGTTCACAGAGTGATGGAACTCCAGTAACCCAAGTACATTTCTGTAATGTTTGTGGTTACTGTGCTGTCATTGTTTATTTAGAATCTACTGTTTAAATGTAGGAATATGTACTACCACAGAGACTGGAGATGTGGATTGAATCTGAAGTGAGCTGGAACAATTCTGTATCCCATGAACTTAATCTTCATAGGCACTCAAAACTGAGTCTTGGTGTGTTAGGGGCCAGCTTTATAACTGAAAGTTTTCTGAATGAACTTCCATGTAGTATACAATGTTTATTAAAAGATAAGTAACCAAAATATGCTAATTTTAAGCCTTCATATGTATAATTAAAACTCAACACTAGCCATAGCAATTGTTAAACTTAGACCAACAAGAGATTTTAGGGGAAGAGGTGTATTTTATCACTGATATTGTTTAAATTTCTTTGCATGGTGAAAATAAAAGGCAGACTGGCTTCTATAGTTGGTTTTATTATTATTAACTTCTCGGCAGAAACTCTCTCTTTGTAGCTGACATTCAGGGCAGACTCTTCCACTGCCCTCTCTTGTGTTATCCCTGGTGGCTCTGGCCCAGGGGTAAAGTGGTAAAGTGTTATAGAATTCAGAGAAAGGAGACGCATCAGAGACTGTTCAAGAAAGCTCTTCAGAGAAATGAAGGTGTTAGAAAACACATTTGAGTACTCAAGTGCAAGATGATAAGAACACCAAAGCATAAAGAAAACAAAATTATTGGGAATACAAACTATAATCTTTTAATCTAAAAGTTTTGTAGATGAATTGAAGAGCGTGGTGACCTTTGAGACCTGAACTAGAAGATCAAGAGCAAGGACTATTTTATAACTCAGAGCAAAATTGCAAAGAGAAGAAAATCATGGAGAAAGAAAGAACTTAAGTAAATTGGTGTACAGATCTATGAGACCTAATATATGAGCCATAGCAGTTTCAGAGGAGCAAAGAACAGATGGAGGAGAGTTTACTTATAAATAAATAATAAAAAGAAATTTATCTGAGCTGATGAGAGAATGGAAGCTAAAGAAAACCCTTAGTCTGCAGAGTTCTTGAAAGTGTTCTGAGTAGCAGGCAGTATTAAAGAGAAAAGCCGTATAACTCAGTATATCCTGGGAAAATTGCTGAACCTAAAGGGTAAAGTGAAAATCCTATAAACTTCAAGATAGCAAAAAATGTTACTTACATCAAAAAAAAAGAATGATTGCCATTTGAACTTTGTTTCAGCAACACTGAAAATTAGAAGACAGTGGAATAATGTTTCCTTATGTTTCCAAGAGAGGAAGTCTGTGCCTGAAGAATCTTATATGCAGTCAAGAGACTATTCAGCTGACAGGGTGAAAAAATGAAATTTGTAAATTTGTAATAAGTCAGAGAAAGTATGTACATGACTCTCTGTGTATCGTGTGAGTCAAATAATTGAGAAAAGACTCTGAATAGACCCCAGGAGGGTAAACAATGGACAGTGTTGGAATGAATGGAAATATATAATGTAGGTACTAAAGGAACATTTTGAAGAAAAAGAGGCCTGCTCCCTGGATAACAATCTACAAGTACACGTATCAAACTGGCTGCATACACCTAGAGGGAGGGAAAGTAAAAACATTTAGATAGTCTCATCTTACGGAATGAAGAGGAGGAAGAGAGAGGAGAGAAGCAGGGCTTGTGGTGTGTAACAGGGTCTCATGTTCAGAAAGGCCTCACACTTGATTTAATGCTTTGATGTTGTTGTCTTGAAATGATTAATAATTCTGAACAAGTGGTCCCACACTGTGGTTCCGCAATGGGGCCCTGTATTATTCCATTCCCACACTGTTTTGAAGAAACACCTGAGACCGGGTAATCGATAAAGAAAAGAGATTTAATTGACTCACAGTTCCACATGGGTGGGGAAGCCTCAGGGAACTTATGATTGTGTCAGAAGGCAAAGGAGATGCAGGCACTTTCTTCATAGGGCGGCAGGATAGAGTAAGTGGAAGCAGGGGAAATGCCTGATGCTTATAAACCCATCAGATTGTGTGAGACTCACTCACTATCACAAGAGCGGCATGGGAGAACTGCCCCCATGATTCAGTTACCTCCACGTGTTTCCACCCTTGACACGTGGGGATTATGGGATTAAAATTCAGGGTGAGATTTGGGTGGGGACACAGAGCCAAACCATATCAGGCCCCCAGAATTACACAGCTGGTCCTAAATGGAGCTCTTCTAGAGACTAAACTTTAGTCATCAATTGACCAAGTTTAAGTCCAGAAGATTCGGAGGGACTTTGAGTTGAAAAGAGTTAGAATTTTCTCCTGGACAGACACGGTGGCTTGAGAATGTGGTTAAACTGACAAGCAGAAAGAAACAAGTTAGATGTTAGTACACTAGCCTCTGTCAATTTTATACCTGACAACTTGCAAACTTACTGAGAGCAGACACTCTAACTTCGTCATCCTGGTACTTCTCACAGAGAAGGTGCTTAATAAAGGTGTAGAGAAGGTGTCACCTGTTATCTTGCTGCACAATGCTCATGCCATGTGCAAAAGTGGTCACTATTGAGCAATGGCAGTCTTCCTAGGTTATAGAAAGTATCGAGAGCCTGTAGTCTCTGATACTTTGATTACTGTGAAAACATTTCAAAAACTGCCAGGGACTGTGCTAAAAGTTGCCAGGAGACACAAGATAAATAAATTAGGAGTGCTAGTCACAACTTAGTAAGAGCCAGTCACCGCTCTTAAATTCTCCCTTCCTATCTCTTGAGCAAAATTGCTCTTTTGAATCCTCCCCTTTCTAGCTTTCTAAGTTTGGCTTTGTTCTACATATTTCTTTTGTATTTTAAAGAATGTACTTTATTTTATTGCACCTACTAAGACGAGCATCTCTGAGTTTTGCTCTCCAGCTTCCATGTTTCTTCTGGAATCTGTCCTGATTTTGCCACAGGTCCTCCCTCTCCTCCACACCTCTCCCTAGGAGAAAGCATTTGTCTTCATTCTGTCACTTCTGCACAGAAGCGTTCCAAACAGGCCCAGCCCACCCTGACTTCTGAGCCAAGCTCCTAGGAGACATTTTGGTTTTCCTATGGTCTCTCTCCTTTGGGAAGTCCTACCATTATCTTAAAATAAATTACAAAGCCGATCCTAAATCAGGTCAGCATCCCACACTTTCCATTTTGGTCATTTCTTCATTTGTTCCATTGGTACTCATTTTGTTCCATTCATTCAGGTTTAAAAACATGGAGTCTTTGCTCTCTTAGAGCTCTCTCTATTGCCTGAATTGCACAGGTTAATTTTCTCTTCTAGATCCAGCTGAAACTTTGTTCAAAGTCTCTGGGGAATATGTGTTCCTTCTCATGCTTTCTCCTTACTTGAAACCCACCGGTCTTCATTATTGGATGTGTCACAGCCTCTGCCTTAGCCTTCTGGCTTCCAGACCTTATGCCTTCTCTAATGCAGGAGTTTTTCATCATTAATTTTCGCACGTGTGCATCTGTGTGTCTGTGCCATGGGTCCCTTTGGCACAACTCCAGACCTCTTCCAAGTAACGATTTTAAATGTACGAAGTAAAATACATAGGTTTACAAATGAAACCAATTATATATAGTTACTTAAATAGGAACCTTCCTCCCACAAATGTATGCTACAGTAATATATGTGCTTCTCTGTTAATGCCTCATGCAACAATATGCAGTGACAGGTTCAGTAAGCACCACAATTTTAAGGCAGTAATGGGTATAAAAGGTATTTTGATACACCTACAACAATGGTAACAGGATATAAAAATATCTGTAACTTTTATGTTGGCAAATATACAAGTACTGCTGATACTACTGCAGTCTGTTGCTACATTCAAAATAGAACGAAATGCCACATTTCCTTGAGATTAGTGTAAATAAAGCTGTCAAGTCTTTCCAACCTAAGGACATGAACCCCAGGTTAAGAGCCTTTGCTTTAATCAGCCCTGATGTAGCTGCCAGGCTTATTTTCCCCAAATAATCTTTTCATTATGTCACTTCTTTCCTTAACCTGCTCTGACTGTTTGCTGCTTCTTGGCCCAAAATCAAGTCAGAAAGCTTGGCAGTTAAGAACCTCGTGATATTTGCTCCCCTACCTCTGCAGACTTTTCCGACATCATCCTTCACCTTGGAGATTGCTCCCCAGCTAGGGAGTCCCTTGTCTTGAGGACAAGTGCATACCTGTATGTTTTATTCAAGGTACTATATTTGATAGTGAAAAAACATAATTTGCTTAAGCAAAACAAGGATTTAATGATGAGTGAGTCCAGGTGCACAAATACATCTTCCTGGTATCTTTCTCTGTAACTCTCCCAGTTCTTTTTTCTGTCCTGCTTTAATTTCAAGCAGGATCTCCTTTATTTTGGCAAGATAGCAACAGAAATCCAGGCTTTTTTACATTTTTTTCAGTGTACTAACCCCAACAGAAAGAGAACCTCATTCTAAATGTTGCCAAGAAAAGCCCTTGGAATTTCTAGTGGAATAAAACTTCAGTTATGTCTATTTCCTTGAATTGACTACAGTGAACACAGAGCTACAATATTCAGACTGACCGGACCTTGGTAATGTACCCAGTCCCGGAGCTGGGGATGAGATCAGCCTATTCAAATAACATGGAAAGAACAGGGAAGGGTCGGACCCCAGGGAAAGATCACATTGCTATTACGGGAAGGAAGTCCCTAAACTGGGCAGAAAAAAAGGCAGGGAAAAGCAATAGATATCTGCTCATTCTGTTAAGATTGGATTCTTCTTCCTTCCAAAAATATTTTCTTCTTTTTTTTTAGACAAATCCTTTTCTTCATCCATGGAAGGAAATTTAGGTAATTAATTTGGATATTAAGGCTAATTAATATCATTGAGCTCCTACTGTGTGCCAGGTGCTTTATACCCACACAGATTTAAAATTCAGTCACAGCTTGCAAGTATAGCAATGTGATTCAATTTACTTCTCTTATCAAATTAATGTTACTGTTTATGGTGGGGGAAATTTTTATCTAAACCATTCAATTTCTTCTGCTCAAAATTTCATTTCTTTTTGGGTCAATACTCCATCTGGGCTTTAACTTCAGATATTGCAAAGTTGAAACTCACTATCAAGACTGATCTTCATTTTTAGAGTTTCTGCTCTCCCTCTTTTGCTCTCCAGGATGGTACCTGAATACAAAGGGAAACATATCCATCATGGTAGCTGCAAGGGAAGGGTGCCTTCCACTGGCTGCCCTGCTGCTCAGTTCCTGCTGCCTGCTTGCTGCCTCTGCTACTGTCCACAGACCACATCGTGAACTGCAGTAAGGTCTACGCACTTGACACCCACGCCACACTCTATCCATGGACCTTCTCTGCCTTTTTCTGGGTTTCTTCACTGGAACACAAAGGGTTGCAAATCTATGTGGAAACTACGAGTGCTATCTCAGGTGCTTTCACTGCCTAAATGCCAGAAGCCTCCATTTCTGCTCTACAGTCGTCTTTGATGACCTGGGGCACACTCTGAGGGGGCTTCCTCCTAGAACTGTTGAATTGAATTGGAAAGTCCCTTTCACTTTCAGCATGTCTCAAATTCAACCCACCTGATTTATTCTACCGGCTCACACACATCTACCTGTCTGCTTTCCCTATGGGACAGGAGGACCACATTTTGCCTTTGATCTTGTCCTCTTCCACGTTCCTCTACGTTGTGTCCCCGGCTTCTTTCTCCTCCCTGTGTGGCGGCTGAAATTCTCTCAGGACAGACCCTCTTTCCTCTGATCTTTTGAGTTTACAAGCTTCAGATCTTTGGAACCAGCAACAACTTTTTTCTCTCCTCTTTCTCTCTCAAAAAAATCTCAGCTCTTATAAAATGAAAGTTATAGCTTGCACCACTATTTTCTCTGAATGTGCTTTGGGAGCCTATTTTGAATGTAAAAAGCGGAATGCTTAATGCCCAGTTCTTGCCTGAGCTCTGTTGCCCTCCCAAAGCAATGAATGCCTTAGCCTCAATGGCTGGAGAGTAGCAGTTAGCAAAAAATAACATGCCTTAGTCTATCCTTGCTGTTGTAAGAAATTACCCCATTCATAGTGACTTAAAGTAACACACCTTTATTACCTTACAGTTCTAGAGCAAAGAAGTCCAAAATGGCTTTCATGAAGGTAATATCAACGTGTCATCAGGCCTGTACTTTTTCTGGAGGGTCTAGAGCAGAATCCATTGCTAGGCTTTTGCCAGATTCTAAGCCCTCTGTCTTCCTGTGTGTGTGGCCTTGCCTCACCCCACCCTTATTTCTATCTTCACGTCTCCTTCTCTGACTCAGAGCCTTGTGGACTTCCTCTTCTAAGGACTCCTGTGATTATACTGGACCCACTCCTAGATCACTGGAGTGGGCCCAGTATAATCTCCTATCCTGAACATAATTGCCTCTGCAAAGTGTTTCTTTTAACCAAGCAGGGTAACATAGTCACAGGTGCCAGGGATTAAGACATTAACATCTCTGGGGTCATTATTCAACCCACTATACTACCCAACATGAAAAGTTTGTCAAAAATATGTTGTAAGGTATATTACCTTGCTCAATGTTCTAAATGCTTAAGTCATCCGTCAGTCAGATGCTATTAATCTCATTTGACAGAAAAGGAAATTAAAGTTAAATCACAAGAACTTCGGGTTTGGGTCTGTGACTGCCTGAATCCACAACCAGTGTTCTTTCCACTACTTTCTCTTCATGAGGTTACTCCAGCCCATTCCAAATTTTTCTTTAATCCAAATTCCAAAATCGTCCATTTGATTGTAAATTGTTCGGAGTATCCAGAGTGCAGTGTCTGAGTGTATGTGTATGCATGCTGTGTGCACTCACAGGTGAGTATAAGTCTTCCAGACAAGACTGTAAGCACGTAGCACTGAGATGCTCTATTATCTCTTTTGAACCACCGCTCCAATACCAAGGCCACCGTGGTATGGCCACACAGTATGTCTGTTACAAAAATTTGCTGATTTTGATGGCTGGTACAGGAGTCAGCACCATCAATATACTTAGCCAGCTAAAGTGTATTGAGTTCTTGCTGCATGCTGAGCCTGGGGCTAGCTGGGAGACACAGCATCTCTGTATGCTAAAGATGGCTGCAGTCATCTTTACGATGACCGATCGCTCTGATGGCTAAACATAGTGTCTACTGTTCCTCTCCCGCTGAACACCAGACTATGGGCCATGCCCTGTTGGACACTATATGTCAGTCATTCGAATCTCATATAAACCCTGAAATTCAGGGATGAACTTACTTCCTTTTTGGCTGCTTTCCTACTCTTTCAATGATTTTCTTATTTCCCAGACCACTTTCATTGATGATTGCATCCCAGTTTTGGACTAGCAAAATGGGAGAGCGTATCTGGTCGTTCCACTCAAGAAAGGATGGTGAAATGTGAAGCTTACTGGGATACCAGGAGGGGAACTGCTCAACTTGATCATTCTTTGAGACAAGATGAAGAGCTTTAGAATTTTAGTAATTCAATATGTAGATTTCCCCAGGTCCCTAAAAGTTCTTGTCAAAGGATTATTGACTATAACTCCAGGCTTCTGTAGTAGGTACAGGTAAAGGTCACTTCAGAGCTGGAAGTGACTTTGGGACCAATGACAGCTCTTACCATGGCCCAGTGCATAGCTGTCTGATGGGGCCTGCTCAGAAGTCTCCAAAGCCACCAAGCTGCACATATCTCTGACCACACTATTGTTTTCTCTACTTCCTGGGCACCATCCCGGGCACATTTTTAGGAGAAATGGAAAGTTGACAGAGATCATTCTTAGAGCTTCTGTTCTGGTCCTGTCTGTCTTCTTTCCCTGCTTCTATTTCTTAATCACTAGGACTCTCACCTCCTCCCTTCTGCTAGTTGCTCTCCCAAAAGTGTCAGATATTATCTAACTCTAGATCTAGAGGGATATAGATATATATTTCAAATCTTATGGTTACCAAAGTTTTGGGTACATCATAATTCTCTGGAGATTCTGCTAAAAATACAGAAATCAGAGCCTCACCCTGCATCTCCTGAATGAGTATGAGTATTTATAAAAATGTATTTTAAAATATCCTTTGAGTATGGATATTTATAAAAACATATTAAAAAAAAGTTCTTGCCAAATAATTTTGCTGCCCCTAATATTAGAGAATCACTTTCCTGCCCCCACCAAGAGGAAGTCTCATTTGTCGGCCTGGGCTAGAGTGCAGTGGGTTAAAGTGATTCTCCTGCCTCAGCCTGCTGAGTAGCAGGGATTATAGATGCATGCCACAATGCCCAGCTAATTTTCGTATTTTTAGTAGAGACAGGGTTTCACCATGTTGGCCAGGCTGGTCTTGAACTCCTAACCTCGTGATCCGCCCACCTCAGCCTCCCAAAGTGCTGGGATTACAGGTGTGAGTCACTGTGCCCGAGAGAATAACTTCTTTAGTGTAACTCCCTCTTCTTAGTTTATCTGTGCACTGTCACATCTATTTCACTCATTGTGAAAAGGCATTTTAGACATCAGCAAATGGGGTAACACAGAGGTCCTTGATGCAGTGAGGTGGACTGGGAATAGAGAAGATTAAATAAAATACAAAGACTATTAGTCTTTGTGGCACCCACTTTGGGCAAGGCATTCAGTGGGGAGCTTTATATATAATTTTTCATGCAATTGTTTCTAAATATTTATTAAAGAGTATTATTGTTCCCAATTTACAGATGGAGAAATAGATCTCATAGAGGTTAAATAACATGACTGAAGTAGAACAGACAAAATATGACAAAGGCAGTTTTTAAAGCTTATATCTTGGTTTCCCCCCCAAAACTCATATTACACCGATCCTGAAATACACCATGGGAGCAGGAGGCATTAAAGTCTAGCTCTGCCTTCACTCTGTTTTTTCTAAACACTCCTCAGACAAGCGGTCTATGAAATATAAGGAAATATCCACTCCCCTTCCCCAAATAAAGGATTCGGTGGTCAAATAAGTTTGGAAATACCATTTTCAGTAGCCTGGTCTTGGAGAATTATCACATACTGACATACTGAAGACCTTAAAAACCAATTACAGGGAAAGTAACTTGGGTGAAGCCCATCTTTTCCATATTTATTTCACATTCATGATGCGACTATATTTTCAAAATGCATTGCTTCAATTTCTGAGGCAATATGTTTATTCAGGAGAACATTAGCTTAGCAGATGGGCACCCCCTGCTTTGAAGGATATGCAGGAGAAATAGAATGAGAAGATATAGCCAAAAGAGAAGAACCATTTGCTGTTGCTTACTTCGAAAGCAGAGAAATAATACCAGAGCTTCCAAAATGGCATAAAAATTTCCCGTATCTCCTGTGCAATTTTTTGGGATGGAGTGCTGTTACATAATCTTTATTACAATTATAATCTATTAGGGAGTGATTTCTCAGTTGATTTGCTGACGTTGCTTAGACTACGCTGCAATAATATCATCAGCCTGATTTTCTGGGTCAAAGAGAGCCAAGTAGTGGGAAACAGCTTCTCCCTCTGCTTTCTTGAGTCTTGTGTGTTTGTCTGCTGCAGAGCCTTCAGGTAATACACCTCAAGATACAATTTTTAAATTAAGAAACAAGAAAGTATATTGGATTAATTCATCATGGCTGGTTTTCTACCTGGAGCAAAATAGATTTTACAAGCTTCCCATCCAAGCTTGCACAAGAAATGGCAGAAAACCTGGGCTGGATTTTCCCCAGGTCTGTAGTAAGCCTGGCAGTCTGGTGTGAAGGGTTGTTGAGAGTCCTAAGGAGGGGAAGAGCAGTGCTCCTGGCTTCCAAGAGACAAAACTGGCAGCACGTTTCCTAGGTGAAAAGGAATGCTCTATTCTTGTTGGGCTGTTTAATCTACTGATTTCATTGTACATTGCTGGAGGATTTTTAAGGTGAAAATATTATGTGGTTAATTATACAGCTAATAAGCTCTGGGGAGTGGCTTTCAGATCCTATTACTCCAGGCAGCAAGAGGAAAAAATGCCACATAACATATTTTGCCCCTGGGGAGTAAGTTAACAGAGTTAAAGTCAGATTTTTGAAAAGTAACATTTTCAATTTTTAAGAAAAGCATTTGTAAGAGAAACATCTGGAGTTCTTGGGCATCTGGTATCCAAGTGCAACAGGAATGCCTTGTCTCTCCTTCTGAAAAGGCCCACTGAGGAGAGGGAGTTTCTCTGTCTTCTGCAACTATATAGTTGTAACTGAAGGTGAGAAGGGAGGGGATATTCTACTTGCATCACTTCATCCAGGTCTTCTGATGGGTCGAAGCCTGCAGAAACTCTGAAGCCTTCCCTTTGTCTGTATTCCACCAAATAGACATTAAATGTAATTTATCTTTTATATACCCTTTCTTAGGAAACTACTGGAAGCAGTTTTCCACAATAAATGAGAAACCAAGAAAGTAGAACACTTGGTACTAAGGAAACCAAGAATCCCACACATCAGTGAGGCAGACGAAAGCCCCCAGATGAGTGTGAAGGAAACACCTGAGATGATGAGCTGTACAGGAGTCCCAGACAGCAGGAGGACCAAGGCTCCAGTGGGGAGAGTTTAGAAAATATAAGTAGAACCAATGGATGATCCCATACACTGCCCTCTGTGGAAAAGTGAATGAGAAGCTATTGGACGGTGTAGAAAGAATTAGCCATGACTATAGAGAAAACTAAGTGAATGAAGAAAAAAGGCTATTTTTAACTCTAGGTAAAATGAGAAGTTGCATAGGAAAGAAGGCATTCATATTATACCACTTATATTTACCACCAAACTACTTGGTTTAGCAGTGAATACAAATTACATAGCATGAATTATAGTATACTAAGATGAAGGATGTGTAAGTGGGAGGTGGGTAGCTGTTATTAGAAAGCTAAATATTGGGACCAAATAAGCAAGGTGGCCAAATAGGAACAGCTCCAGTCTTCAACTCCCAGTGGGATCAATGCAGAAGGCAATCATTTCTGCATTTCCAACTGAGGTACTGGGCTCATCTCACTGGCACTGGTTGGACAGTGGGTGCAGCCTATGGAGGGCAAGCTGAAGCAGGGTGGGGCGTTGCCTTACTTGGGAAGCCCAAAGGGTTGGGGAACTCCCTCCCCTAGCCAAGGGAATCTATGAGGGACTGTGCCCTGAGGAATAGTGCACTCTAGCCCAGATACTATGCTTTTCTCATGGTCTTTGCAACCCACAGACAAGGAGATTCCCTCAGGTGCCTATGCCACTAGGGCCCTGGGTTTCAGGCACAAAACTGGGTGGCCATTTGTGTAGACACTGAGCTACCTGCATGAGTTTTTCTTCATATTCCAGTGGTGCCTAGAACACCAGCAAGACAGAACCGTTCACTCTTCTGAAAAGGGGGCTGAAGCCAGGGAGCCAAGTCGTCTTGCAAAGTGGATCCCACACCCAGAGTTCAGCAAGCTCAGATCCACTGGCTTGAAATTCTTGCTGCTAGTACAACAGTCTGAAGTCGACCTGAAATGCTCAAGTTTGGTGGGGGAGGAGTGTCCGCCATTGCTGAGGCTTGAGTTGGTGGGTTTCCCCTCACAGTGTAAACAAAACCGCCAGAAAGTTCAAACTGGGAGGAGCCACCACATCACTGCAAAGTCACTGTAGCCAGACTGTCTCTCTAGATTTCTCCTCTCTGGACAGGACAACTCTGAAAGAAAGGCACGGGACCAATCAGGGGCTTATGGATAAAACTCCTATCTCCTTGAGATTGAGCACCTTGGATAAGGGGTGGCAGTGGGTGCAGCTTCAGCAGATTTAAATGTTCCTGCCTGTCAGCTCTGAAAAGAGCAATGGATCTCCCAGCACAGCGCTTGAGCTGTGCTAAGGGACAGACTGCCTCCGCTGCCTCCTGACTGGGAGACATCTCCCCACAGGGGTCGACAGACTCCTCATACAGGAGAGCTCTGGCTGGCATCTGGCAGGTGCCCCTCTGGGACAAAGCTTCCAGATGAAGGAACAGGCAGCAATATTTGCTGTTCTGCACCTTCTGCTGGTGATACCCAGGCAAACAGTGTCTGGAGTGGACTTCCAGCAAACTCTAGCAGACTGCAGCAGAGAAACCTGACTGTTAGAAGGAAAACTAACAAACAGAAAGGAATAGCATCAACATAAACAAAAAGGATGTCCACACAGAAACCCCATCCAGAGGTAACCAATATCAAAAACCAAAGGTAGATAAATCCACAAAGATGAGGAAAAATCAGCACAAAAAAGGTTGAAAATTCCAAAAACCAGAATGCCTCTTCTCCTCCAACGGATCATAACTCCTTGCCAGCAAGGGAACAAAACTGGATGGATAATAAGTTTGACAAATTGACAGAAGTAGGCTTCAGAAGGTGTGTAATAACAAACTCCTCTGAGCTTAAGGAGCATTTTCTAACCCAATGCAAGAAAGCTAAGAACCTTGAAAAAAGCTTAGAGGAATTGCTAACTAGAATAACCAGTTTAGAGAAGAACATAAATGACCTCATGCATCTCGAAAACACAGCACAAGAACTTTTTGAAGCATATACAAGTATCAATAGCTAAATCAATCAAGCAGAAGACAGGATATAA